>BQNB010131269.1:0-16919 GCA_026074375.1 Tanacetum coccineum
AAGACTTATATTTAGTTAACTAGACTAAATGTGTCACTCAAATAATCCAGTTATTATTATATCAAAACTTATTTTGTTTATCAAATTAAAGTGGATTTCTTAGCACAAACGTTAAAGACCATAGACAAATCTTTAAAACCACATAGATCATAACAGATCTTTGGACCTATACCGATATGATTATATAATCTAAGTTGATAAGCAAAAATAGATAAGATAAGATATAACATGTTTGCAACATAAGCTTAAGATTAAAGCGATCAAGATCATACCAAACACTTATTCATTATCGTAACTTCACCGAGTAGTCATGAGAGATTTAGCATCTCATGGCTAAGGAGTTCATAACAAAAGCACACTTTACATAAACTTCCATTATTTCAACAACTAGGTAAGAAAATTTCTTCGTTCTTGATCGTTAGATCTTTTTCTTTAGAGGAAAACGTGTTTCTTGGTGTTTTGGTGAAGGGGGGAAAGTATGTATGTGTAAAATAGGATAGAATGTGAGAAATGATTGTGAGTAGGGATGCCTTGAGGATGAAAATTTGTCCTCAATTTATAGGCAAGATTGGGTGCAAAGTGCAACGCACTTAGGAAAAAGTACGGCAAACTTTGGGAGTTAATGCGATAACATTTAATGACTTTTACTGGAAGTACGGCACACTTACAAATAAGTGTGGCTGTTTTGGGGAGTTAATATAGGTGCATTTAATGGACTTTAATTCTTCAAACTTTGGGAAAATATGTGGCGGTTTTGGGTTTCAAGGGAAAGTGCGGAACACAATGTAGCAAGTGCGGCGGACTTCTTGAACTTTGGCTAGAAATCTTTTCTTTTCTTGTATTTGTCTCCCAAAGTGTATAGATTCATGAGCTTGGGTCTCTAGAGTCTTCAAGTGAACCTATAAGCAATTCAAGCTTAATTAAGTACCAAAAGTTCATGAGAAATGATAGAATAAACATAAAATAACGCAATAGAAACATGTATAATTTGGGCGTTATTAGGTATACAACATTAGAACTAGGAAAGTAGAAGAAAACTTGCATATTAGGTTCTTGGAGGATAAGCCTATTATTGTAGGTGATGGACCAAAGTGGTTATTTGATATTGATGTTCTAACAAAATCATTGAATTATGTGCCAGTTGTTGCAGGTACAAACTCTAATAATTTTGTAGGTATAGAAGAAAGTGTTAGTATAGGTCTTTATAGCAAGGAGACAGGATCTAGCCAAGACTACATTTTGATGCTACTGTTGAAAGATGGTTCACTATTTGATTCTTCTTCAAAGAGTGCTAGCAATGATGAACCACAACCTTCTAGTGATGCTGGAAAGAAGGATGATGAAGGTGTAAGTCAAGAAAGTGGAATTGATGATCAAGAGAGGCCTAAAAATAGTACTCAAGATGTTAATACTGTTGGGCCAAGTATTAATATTGACAGTACAAATGTTAATACTGGTAGTCTAAATATTAATATTGTTAGTCTAACAGTTACTACTGCTCCACTTGAAGCTACACATGCTGATTTCTTTGGTGATGAAACAGAATTAGATATGAGCAACATTACTACCACATATCTAGTTCCCACTACTCCAAATATAAGAATCCATAAAGATCATTTACTTGATCATGTGATTGGTGATGTGCAGTCTGGTGTACAGACAAGGAGAATGACAAAGACTTCAAATAAACAAGGGTTTATTAGTGTTGTTTATGAAGGGAAAACTCATTAAGACCTTCATACTTGTCTATTTGCTTGTTTTCTATCACAAGTAGAACCCAAGAAGGTGATTCAAGCTTTGACATATCCAAGCTGGATAGAAGCAATGCAGGATGAGCTTATACAGTTTTTATTACAGAAGGTTTAGACTTTGGTTGATTTACCATATGGCAAGAGGGCCATTAGAACAAAATAGGTCTACATGAACAAGAAGGATGAGAAAGGTATTATGATTAGAAACAAGGAAAGGCTGGTTGAACAGGGTTACACTCAAGAAGAAGGAATAGATTATGATGAGGTATTTGCTCTAGTTGCTAGGATTAAAGCAATTAGGTTATTCTTAGCCTATGCCTCATTCAAAGACTTTGTTGTGTACCAAATGGATGTGAAGAGTGCATTTTTGTATGGCCAAATTGAAGAAGAAGTTTATGTCAGTCAACCTCTAGGGTTTGAAGATCTAGAGTTCCCTGACAGAGTTTATAAGTATAAAAGGCATTAAATGGTCTACATCAAGCTCCTAGAGCTTGGTATGATACTCTATTTACCTATTTATCAGACAATGGATTTCAGAGAGGCCAGATAGATAAGACTTTATTCATTAAAAGAGTCAAAGGTAATATTCTACTAGTACAAGTATATGTAGATGATATCATTTTTAGGTCTACAAGGAATGAGATGTGTACTGAGTTTGAAAAGATGATGCATAAAAAATTACAGATGAGTTCTTTGGGAGAGCTAGCATTCTTCTTAGGACTGCAAGTGACTCAGAAAGATGATGGGATTTTCATTAGTCAAGATAAGTATGTGGATGAAATCTTAAGGAAGTTTGGTTTTTCAACTGTGAAGACAGCATGTACACCTATGGAAACTTCAAAGCCATTGCTCAAGGATGCAGAAGCTAAAGATGTTGATGTTCACTTATATAGATCAATGATTGGATCATTAATGTGCAATGGAACATTCTTTTCTCACTAGCAGCGATTAAATCTGGGTTACAATTCTTCAGTGCCCAATATGCACGGTGTTTAATTTCAAATGGTAAATGACAATTCTTTCCATATATTAGTTTGTATGGTGTGGTACCGGTAGGTTGTTATTGTAGCTATGGCGAAAAGCCCCACAAGCATCATCAAGTTTTCTTGACCAGATAGCAGGATTATCTTTAACAGTTTTTTCAAGAATCCTTTTAAGAGCCCTGTTCGTGTTTTCAACTTGACCACTAGTTTGAGGGTGATAAGATGTAGAGAAACGGTGGTTAACTTCAATATCTTATTCATGTTTTTTCCATCATTTTGTTACATAAGTGAGTACCTCAATCGCCAAAATTAGAGCTTAGGCATTATTCCTAAACGGCAAATTAGTCATCCTTCCAAAAGTGATTACTACTCGTGAATACATTAGTTGCGTAAAGCTTTGAGTTTCATCCCAGTTTAGATCTTACTAATCTACGGCGACTAGAATGTATTCAAACTTATATGATTTTGGGAACGGTCCCATAAAGTTGATACCCCATATGTCGAAAATTTCACATACTTGAATGTTGTTTAAGGGCATCTCATCACGTTTTGATATATTTCTAGTCTTTTGGCATGCTTCACATAAGCGGACTAGAGTATGAGCTTCTTTGATGATTGTTGGCCAGTAAAATCCTGAATACAAGGACTTTTTAGAGCAGTTATTGGATCCAAAATGGTCACCTAGTTGGTAACCTAGTGACATTTAACTTAAAAATGGTTTGGGTTCCCTTCTGGTCTAGATAAAACAACTTCTGAATCATACCATCAAAACATATTTTGAAAGTATGGTTCCTCCCAAAAGTAGTGTTTGAGGTCAGATAAAATTATTTCTTTTATTGTTGATATGTCATCCCATTTAGGTATAATATTACGACAAGGTAGTTTTTAACAAGTCCTGCGAACCACGGTTCGTCGTTGGTGTTGATTTCCATAAGATTTTCTTTCGGGAAAGTTATCATCGACTTCCATATCATTCGCTTGTCTCCTTTGTTTTTCAAGTACGGGATAAGTGACCGCCATGTAACACTTCAGTACCTTTCATCTATCTTTGAATTCTATATCGATGTCTTTCTAAGAAAGAAGATCCATCGAATAAGCGTGGTTTAGCAGTCTTGCTTTTTAAATAAGTGCCTTAAGCTGAACGATCGTAAACAATAGTTTAGAAAGAATAAGATAAGGATCAGAATGGTGTCAAATGCAAAAACTACAGCCATAAGAAGTTCTTTTCGGTTACGGTGTTAAAAATTTATTTTTGTGAAAGCAAATTTAAGTGGGGGGGGGAATGGTTTGCTTGCTAAGTAGACCGGGTGAAAGTTTTAACCATCTTTTTGTCCTAAGATGGCTCCTACAGCGAAATCTCTTGCATCACACATAAGTTCAAACAGAAGATTCCAGTTCGGGTTTACGATCATAGGAGCACATGTGAGTTTCTCTTTCAATGATTCAAAAGCTTTTTGACATTTATATTGAATTCAAATGAGTATCTTTCGAGCAGGTAGTTAGAGGTTCCAGAGCAATTTTTCTCAAGAAGTCTTTAATGAAACGTCGGTAAAAAATGACATGTCCGAGAAAGCTTCTAACACCTTTGATATTAGTAGGGGTGGAAGTTTTGAGATTATATTGATTTTTGCTATTATACGACGTCAAGTCAATGCACTGTGACACCTTTGTGGTCCGAGCACAATTCCTTTCTTTGACCATGGAAATGAACATTTTTCCCATTTAGGACGAGATGAGCGTCCTTTACAAAGTTGGAGCATTTTTATCAAGGTTGTTTAGTGCATGTGTTGAAAGAGTTTCCCAAAGACCAGAATAATCTCCATAAAAACTTTTGACCGATCTTCGATATAATCGTGAAAGTTTGCCAACATACACCTTGAAATGTGGCAGGAGCATTACATAGCCCGAAAGGCATTCGCCTATAAGCGTATGTGCCGAAAGGACACGTGAATGTTGTTTTTTCTTAATCATTAGGATCGATAGGAATTTGAAAATACCTAGTAAAACCATCAAGGAAACAGAAATATTTATTTCCTGCGAGTCTTTCTAGCATTTGATCCATAAATGGAAAAGGAAAATGATCTTTTGCGGTTGCTTCATTGAGTTTACAATAATCGATGCATACTCTCCAACACCGGTAATGTTCTGGGTAGAAAACAAGTTCATCATTTTTCGTTGGGACAACTGTAATACACTTTCTTTGGTACACAGTGGATATGGACTAACCCAAGACTATCGGCAATTGGATAAATTATGCCGGTATCCAAGAGTTTCACGATTTCTTTTTTGACAACATCCTGCATGTTTGATTTAACCTTCTTTGTTTTTGGACACGGTTTCTTATCATCCAAAGTTGTACTTGTGTATGCAAAATGATAGGCAAATACCAGGAATAGTCTGTTGTTTTCCAAGCAAAGACTTGCTTGTGATATTTTAAGACATAGATGATTTGTTTTCTTTTCTTGGATACGCTAAGATGATAGATAACATAAAGAAAAAAGGTTCTTCCAGGAATACATAAATTCCAGAATTATCAAGAAGGGGTTTAATACGAATCCGTATGAGGTTCTACGAGAGATGTTTTGATCTATAATCAGTATTGATGGATTTTTTCGAATGGCAGAATTCGGTATCGGATTTAAGAGTCAGAAGTTTTTCATCGGTAGTCTTGCTATGATTCATAAAATCAGCAAAGATTTCTTCTTCTAGAAGCGTTCCTTCAATGAATGCAGAATTTTACTCTTTATTTAGAAAGAGCGTCGAAATCTTCTTCTAACGATTTCATCAATGACCATCGATACAAAAACATGTATCATTGTCTTGAATAAGAGTGTTTCATTGCAAATCGTAATTGAAAATCCTTCCGTTTTCATTCCAACTCCAAGGTTGAGTTGTTTCTGTTTAACTCAAATTACTGTGTCAGCAGTGTGAAGAAAGGGTAGTCCCAAAATAAGTGGAACTTTACTATCTTCTTCCATTTCGAGAATAATGAAATCAGCAGGAAAAGTGAATTTACCAACGCAATGAGCATATTTTCAGCTATTCCAACAGGGTAATGAAAATGGATCTGCCGGTCTAATCTACGCTCATTTTAGTAGTTTAAATTTACGAGAGATAAATTGGCATATAGTTTATATGTCATAAAGGTAATGCTTAGCACCAAGGTCAGCTAAGGTATTGCAAGGAGAAAGTGTTGTTGAAATTACATGGAAAAGAAAACTTCCTGGGTCTCCGAGTTTAGGTGAGAACGTTGTTTTGGATCATTGCTGTAACTTTCGTTACTAAGGAAAGCGACATAAAATTTGTTCAATTTATGTTTGTTGCTTAGTAGTTCCTTAGAAATTTTTCCATAATTAGGCATCCGGCCCAGATATCGTTAGAAAGGTTACATTGAGTTCGCCACTTGCGCGGATTACGTCGAGAAATTTTTTGTATTGGCTTCCATTTTTTCTTTCCTTAGACTTTGAGGATACGAGGATTTTAGGTTGTATGGTTTGGGTAGATGTAGTTTCCTTGACTAGTTTTGGATTTTGAATTTTCGGTTGTGGTGTAGGTTTCTTCCGTCTCTTTCATCGCAATGTCCAAAAAAAATAGGGTTTACCAGGATTATTTGTTGATCATTTGAGTTCCAGGTGGGTTGTAGGATTTACCACTTCTTGTGACTACTGGAATTCACATGCTCATTGCGAGATTTGTGGGTGGTTGTAAGACCTTATGGAATTGTGTCCTTTGGTTTTGTTGAGTGTTACAGGGAAGAGAATCCAGGAAGGTCGACCAAATTGCATGTCATAAAGTCCTGTCGAACTTGGTTCAAGGTTATTGAAATTGAAGCTTGATGGGACTTTTGGCAACGGTTTTTACGATTGAGTTTTACGATCCCATGAACCGTTTATCATTGACAAAGAGTTGGTCGATTGCGGAATCATTATTGAAATTTGTTGATTGTTTTAGAAGATCGTATGGTTTATCATCAGTATTGGTCGGATAGTTTGTCTCGATGTAACTACATTCGTTCGTATTGTCGGCCAATTATCGCGATTCGAGTCTAGTTCGCGGTAGATCATTGTAAAAACTAGTCTTAACAAAAAGTTTGCATGAATTAGGCTTCTTCTGCTTGGACATAGGTATAAATCATCTTTATCAAGATCGTGTTTTGTTTTTTTAGCATTGGGTTTGGAGATCTTTAACTGAGCCTCCATTTTCAGGGTCATGGCATCCACATTCGGGGCCATAACTTATTTGTTAGTATTGGAATGACTGCTACCTACATGCATGAAACACTGTTTTTTTTAAGAGTTGGTTTGTTTATTTGATTTTTAGCCCTAGTCAGAAGCTTTAGTACGACCATGTCTTCCAAAAGCTGATAAGCTTGATTTTGTGATTTATAGATGAAAATATCACCAGAGCTGTGGCATTTTAGAACTTTCTTGGTTTAATTTCGCTTAGACCATGATGTAAAGATTTTGATAATGTTTGCCTTTGGACTGATTGTGACCATGATAGTTTCGAGCATTCCTTCATACGAAGCCAAGCGTCGGTTATGTAGATTCATTCTCATGTTGAGAGAAAGCTCGAATTTCTCCGAGGAGTCGGTCGAAAAGAGCTGGGAAAGAAACAGCTAATGAAAGTGGTTTGGAGTTCATCCCATGTTTCGATAGTTCCTTTGTTGATTCAGTCTAGCCTGTTTTTTTTGCTTCTCCAGTGGAGTATAGGGGAAACATCATTAGGCGAACAAATTCATTTTAGTATCACCTGTATTTAAACATATCGCAGATTCTAAGGAATTCGTAAATATGTTTATGAGGATCAGTTTTGGTTCTTCCATCAACTTGGTTTCCTTTGACAAGAGTCAAGTGGTAACCTTTGATAGCAAAATTCATTAGCAGTTTCAGGAATAGTGATTACAGAACCAGGAGTCGAAGCGACTACATGGTTATGCAGCCCACATGGGTTCATCATCCTTGGGTATAGGTTTTCAGAGTAACTATAAGTAACAGAAGTGGTTGATCAGTCGAGAATTGGCAGATAGACAATTCTCTTCAGTTTCGACGCGACCGTCTTCGATTCAGAGTACGTTAGGTTCAAGTAATGGTTCAACAAGTTCAGAATTAGAAGCACGTGTATGCATCCAAAGGAGAATTTGTTCGGGTCAGTTTGCCAGAAAACTATACGGGGATTTGAAAAAGAGGGGGAGTTAAAGAGATTTTCTAGAGTTTGACTACAGAACAGCTATGAAATCCCCGACAGCGGCGCCAAAAACTTGGTGTATTTTCAAAAGCTAAATTATAATACTAAAAAATACCAAACAATTATATGGAAACAACACTGGTAGAAGTATAACCCACGTATGCAGTATAACTTTTTTAGTAAGACTAGGTCGCCACAGGATTAGAGTAGTGTTTGAATAATCAGCAAAGAAAATAGACTTAACAATTTTAGAAAAATTACTATTAGTTTATCAATGACAATAAAGATGAAACTACTCGGATATACAGATGAACTACTCAACGTTAAAAGACCACAGACAAATCTTTAAAACCACATAGATCATAACGGATATTTCGACCTATACCGAATGATTATAATAATCTAAGTTGCATAAGCAAATTAGAATAATGATGGCAACATAAGCTAAGATTAATACGATCAAGATCATACCAACACTATCCTTATCGTAACTTCACCGAGTAGTCATGAAAGATTTAGCCTCTCATGGCTAAGGAGTTCATAACAAAAGCACACTTTACATAAACTTCCATTATTTCAACAACTAGGTAAGAAAACTTCTTCGTTCTTGATCGTTAGATCTTTTTCTTCAAAGGAAAAGGTGTTTCTTGGTGTTTTGGAGAAAAGGAGGGAGAGTGTGTGTGTGTAAAATGGGATAGAATGTGAGGAATGATTGTGTAGAAGGATGCAAATTCATCCTCAATTTATAGGCAAGATTGGGTGTAAAGTGCGGCACACTTAGGAAAAAGTGCGGCGAACTTTGGGAGTTAATGCGATTACATTTAATGATTTTTACTAGATGTTCGGTGCACTTGCAAATAAGTGCGGAGGTTTTGAGGAGTTAATGCAGGTGCATTTATTAGACTTTAGTTCTTCAAATTTTAGGAGAAAGTGCGGCGCATAATATTATAAGTGCGGCGGTTTTGGGTTTCAGTGGAAAGTGCGGCGCACAATGTGCAAGTGTGGCGGACTTCTTGAACTTTGGCTAGAAATCTTTTCTTTTCTTGTATCGTCTCCCAAAGTGTATAGATTCATGAGCTTGGGTATCTAGAGTCTTCAAGTGAACCTATAAGCAATTCAAGCTTAAATAAGTACCAAAAGTTCATGAGAAATGATAGAATAAACATAAATAACGCCATAGAAACATGTATAATTTGGGCGTTATCAGGCTTCTTCCTTTATTTCTTGCTTGGCTTGAAATAATAAATTACTTTCCAAGTGTGAAACATCTATATTTAGTAAGAATCACCGTATATTATCTTTGATAACTTGTTTCCTTTGAGATGTCACTTCCGTTTAATGTTATCTTTGATAGTTATGCAAGATTCCTTATTAATAGATGGAGATCTATATACACTAGCTATGAGCTTGACACTACCATATTGTCGATACAAACAAACTAACTAGTGTGGTGTTGTTTTATACAAAGAATATGTACCCTGTCACAATGGGAGAAAATCCTTAATTGTGTACAAGAAACAACTTAGAACCCAATATGACCTAATGTTTCTGACTGCAAAGTATAAAACTATTACCACTTACTAGGACTCCTACAACATTATAATTTATTAAGTCCTATTAAGAAAATGTGTCAAGATAAAAAGGTAAGCTACATGATTATGTTTTCTTGGAAATCATAAACATGAAGTTTGAAATTAACTTGAAATTACTATTGAGACCATTATTTGGCGCTTATTTTTACTTTAGTTTAATAATTGTTATGTCTTCTTGTTTAAGACATGTATATTAAGTTCTTCACTTGTGAAAAGACTTATAACGTAAAGTAAAAAAGTTAACTTGTTATGTCTTCTTGATAAAGACATGTACATGAAGTCATTGACTTGGTCGAAGACTATAACTAATAGTAAAGTATTAGATGATATGTCTACTTGTTAGTACATACACATTAAGTCGTTGACTTGATCAAAGAGTTATAAAAAGCATGCAATTAGCTTAGTAAAACTATTGTACCATTATTTTTAACTTAAGTTGTAAAGGAAAGCCATAAAGTATCAGATGAATGTTATTGGAATACCAACATTTTTATGGTATGTCTAACAAGGATAGTCAAACTATATAATGGTATTGCTTTAATTCATGATGACCTTAACTTTATAAACTCCTAAAGAGATCAAGGTTAGATAAATTGAGTATATCGTGGATATGCCTAAAAACACTCCAACCTAGAAGGTTAATTAAAATAAAATGAGATAAATCTCATTGTGTCTTGATTGAAGTTCTAAATTTGTTAAAATCTCTTAGAGATTATTATTAACAAATGCCTAGAACTGTTATGTGTATCTTGTAAGATTAACCGCAAAGGAAACCAAACGTGATAAAAACCATTTCTGTCTATTCTCAATTCTTTCATTTTCTAACCAATCCCACGGGGGGGGGGGGTGGGGACAGGAGGGGGGGGTGACGAAGAAGGGCAGAAGTTTGCCGGCGAGGGTAGGGTCTTGACAATTAGGTGTCAGGGAGTTAACTTTAACTGATCAGATCTAGAGCTTCACACACTAAGGATACGTGCAGAGAGTGGATCTATAGAGCAGGCGGGCTTACTTCGTATTGTCGCACGTCTAGAATTTTTATATCACGCGATTCCCGAGTAATCGATACTAGTCTTGTTGTCGTCTCTCTTGGTTTTACATCAACATAGAGGTAGAGTAGATGTCATCGATTTAAGGGGTATCTCTGTGAGACTCGAGTCTGGGTCGATTATGGGAAGGTTGTATGATCACATTTTTAGAGTATAAGTTAGTTCGCAGTGGGGAGAGGTGAGTTAGCGATGTGAGATGGATGTTTAAGCTTATTTACATAAAGTCAGAAAGTTAGCTTTTTGTTTATTTTTAATGTGAGATTTTTGTGTTAGAGGTTATTAAGTACATTGAAAATTTAAGAGATATTTGTTTGTTCTGTGTTTATTATGGATAATTTTAGTCTATGAATGAAAAATGTTGTCAAATATGGATAATCATTTTAGTGAATTGTTTTATATCTTTAAATCCCACATCGTTCTATGGATGTGGTTTAAATGAGTTTCTTTCTAAGGAAAACTCATGGGACAAAATTGTATACATATTTATTGCTCATATAATTACAATTATGTTTTTTCATACTTAAGAAAGGACTATGATTATATCTCGATTGCGATTTTATGATCTAGCGTGACGACATAAATGATTTGATTGTCATACTCTGTTTCCTTGAGAAAGAAAATATGACAAATTGGATTTCATGAACTCATTTAATTAAAAGATATTATTACCTACAAGGAACGATATTAATCAAATGAGGTTTTTATGAATCCAATAAAAATTTACAATTATCAAAACATGCTAAAATCAAAGTATGGGATTAAAACACACATCTAATAAACAAATCTTAATTTTTTAATATTTCAATAGAATCACTTGTTGGATTTGATTTTATTATAAATAAGATAGCTCATGATTACATCTCAAAGCTAGTGTGAGAAAATTGTTTTTACTTTTCTAAAATTAAATATGTTATTGAACATATTAGAAACAATTAATTTATATAAGTAAGATTTTATCTCTTAGATTGAAATAAAGTTTCTTTGTAAATATATTTTTGGAATGAAACATGCAACCCTTGGGTAAAATATTTTTGGATACATTAAACATATATGGTGAATTATAAGTCTAAATGGTAATATGAATTATCATTGAGTGAAACTCGAATGATCTAATCTTACTTGGCGAGATTAAACACATGAATGGATACTTAAGTCCCACTAAGGATTCATTATGTAAGTCATCATATTGTATATAGTATATAGTTGTATCCTTAAACATGAGTTCGAGATGATTTGAAAACATTAGTAAATCTAATTAGATGAGATATTCGAAGAACATTCTGATAAATGTATAAAATTAGAATTACATTCTAGATTGAAGTAATAAAGATGCTATGGTATAAACATTGAGTAATACGACATTAAGATCACTATGGTCAACCAAACCATGGGTTTGTGTGATATTCAAACCTATTAAAAGAAGTGTTTTTAGAATTCACGGTATTTACCTAGTGTTGTTTTAACACCCTAGTGCTTGTTTTAAATTGGAATGAATACTCAATCTAATGTAGAGGCGAGTTTTTCATCTTATATGACAACATTGCTGGCTACACATGCTTGGTTTAAAAAGCATAGTTGCATAAATACACTAAAAGAATAAGAATGCTTTACGGTTTTAAAATTTATTGAGATGATTATCTTTATTAGATATATTTGTGTATGTCATACATCTTTTGAAATGTAAATGTACTAGACTCATATAAGTAATAACATATCAGTAGTGAAATTACAAAATAACAATCATCTATTATTCAAAGAATTTCACAATTCGTAAATTTTGGAAAATAATGTTTCCTAAAAGTCCACACGATCATAACCTAGTTGATTTGTTGTCAATTGGAACCTATGCCTCTATATCACCAATATGATTGTTGTGGTAGGGGATATGACCATTAAATATTAACCATGACAGTCATGCATTAATCTTATTTTGGTATTTGGATAATGGAACTATAAGTAGTTGTATTATATAATGAATTCATATACGTGGTATGATTGTTTTTATTTATACATTTGTATTCTATATTTGCATGTTTATAATCCATGAATGACTTGTTGCATTCTAAAGCATAATCCATAGTCTGTTAACATATGGGAATATTGTGTAAGGATAAGGCAAATGTTGATGTTTTGGTTTGTATTCTGGAGAATATGTAACTGATGATAATGCCAACTTCCACATGTATTCAGTGAGGCTGGATATTCTATACCCCACCTGTGTTAAGTATTTTATAGATCAGCGACATTAGGTGCAATTACACACATGGTGAAAAGTTTGCTTATCCTCAGACTTGAGATCAAGTAGTTTTTGCATGTATGGATGGCATTTCTTGATTTTAGTCTACTTCTATGCTGTCAAAAGGTAGTTATAAAGGCTATTGTCAGAAATATTTTGAAATACATGACAGACAATTGTAGTCAAAATAGAATTTGTTCCTTCCTGGTTTTGGAGTGTAGATATTTACTGGCCCCTCGTTAGGTTGATCTATGTTTGTGTAGCCTGCGCTCAAAGTGTATTAAGGTGAATCTTTTTTTACATTTGGTAATCTTGATCAATACAGATGCGAGAAACAAAATCATTAAATTATGGAATGACTTTTGATACACATCCATATTGAAGGAACATGTAATCTTATGATCAAACCAAGAACAAGAGTGAGATATGGGTTGTGATGTTAGAGAGAGAGAATGGATGGAAAATAGATGAAGTTTATTAAGATGGAATGTGAAAAATGAAAACCACCAACCCCTCTCTATGGCAAGATAGGGTTATATAGTACAGGATTGCTGGCCCATGGCTATGAAGGGCTTCCTATGGGCCTTGGGCCGGATTTAAATCTTATTCTTCACTTAATAATATCTACTAGGCTAAGACCGATTACACTGGAAGTGACCGAACTGTTTTGTGTTTCCAACAATTCCCCTAAGGGAGGTCACCCATTTTATAAAACTGTTAATGCCTAGCATACAATGCTTTTATCTTTAGTCTTTACTCGACCGTTTGAACATTCTCTTGTGAAATTATGTTGTAGTGATCATTGATTTCTTGAATTGAGCTTGTTTCCTTGACTGTATTTGACAATGTGATCTTAGCATCTTGAGATCACAACCAAGCATAATTCTTCGCCGATCTTGTAAGTTTGGTCCATCTTGTGGACTTGTGACTTCTGACGCTGACATGCTCATGTCCTTTCCATGATTGTTGACTTGAAAGACTTTAATGTTCGTCTATCTTAAGAATTTGTTAAGCTATAAAACTTCGTCACTTCGAGAAAGACGTAGGGTATCAAGTAGCGAAAGTCTGGAAATTTGTATTTTGCGCCTTTCAATGAAGTCCTTATGTTTGTCTATCGGTTATGAGCATGAGGCTAAGGATCTTGTGAGTCAGATGGAATCAGGAACCCGTCCACCACCAATTTAAATAGCATGCATAAAACAGTAAAACAGTTAGCAATAAAGCGGGGGGACGAATATGGCTTTGTCATTCGCCCAGGTTTGGTTGGAGTAACCTTCAAATCCGTGAGGATCGACCTGTGATCAGATAGATTCAATTTAAGAAGAATCTTCTTGACAGGATTTCCAGCTGTAGTATTGAATCTTTCTAACACATAAGTATTAGATTCATCGTACTCAGCATGTTCTCATTATCGGAACGTCTCAAAGCAGACAGCACGATAAGAGTGAACCAGTGAGTTACTATCTCACCAATTGATATAGAAAATCGATTTGAAAATCAATCGACGTGTCACTTGCTAAAGTGGTTTTGTGACACATCGAGAGTTTTAAGCAATTTAAAATTCTTTAACCGTTGATCCATAACCTGGAACAAGTTTGATTCATAAAGAATCGCACCATTGTTGCTTTCCAGTTGTCACAAGCTTGATTCATAAGAATCGCACAAGTCACCTACCATGAGCTTGTTTGATGTTGGCTCAAGCAGGATTTCCATCTTCATTGTGAATACCTAAGTATCACTCGGATGTTCTGGCAAAATCACAAGGATCTTGCGTAGGACTCTAATGATATTACTTGATATTCACATTGTGTGAGATAACAAGCTAAATTATGACAAGTGTCCTAATGAGATTAATGGATGATCTCTTTTGGCTCTAGACTCAATAGTGCACTTTTAATTTTAGTGATCGGAGGCTGGAGCTGAGTGCCACCTTTTCAATATCAACTAACTCGGAGTGAGAAAGTCAATAGAAATGAGTGTATCTCCGTGAGTTTTGAAACAAAGTCTTTCCGACTTTGAGTGGCTGGGAGGGGTTTGTGCATAGCGTCACTGGGTCCATGACTGTCTTCAATGTCAGACAACACCTAAGTGTTTCTGACAGCATATGTATTGACCCGGTTTCTGCCTAAGTGTATGGAGGGCTTCTTTCTTTTCACCCTTTATCCTTACATTTCTTTTTCATTCTTCAACCCCTTCAATGCTTACCGAGACTTCATAACTAACACCTTGTTGGGTTTGTTCCAGTGTTAGCTCCATCTCAGTCGGCATTATTCCCGATTCTCACTTTTTCTCCTTTTTAATCATACCTAAGGACTTCTACACTAACTAGTGGATATCCCTGGGTAGATCCCTCCGGTTCTGGCTGGATCATGGGATTTGAATACCTATACCTAACCACCTTATAACTCCATAAAATTAAGTACATGGTCGGTCTTTTAGGGTATTCCATCACCATTACAAACCAAAATCATTGAAAAATTCATTCAAAGTGTTTGATATAAATATCAAAAGGTTTACACTTTGAATGTTTTTAATCATCACTAAAAGCTCCCCCTTAACATGTGCATCGTAATCGTAGTACATGCTAAGTGTGGAGTGCATCGAGTCCATTTTAATTGATTACTTCTGTCAATATACATTAAGTCCAGGTTAATCACATTTTCTCCCCTTATCCAAAATGTTAATCCCTTGATATTTTGGATATCAATTGATTAACCGTTCGGGGACAAAATGATGTATTCTAGCAGAATGGAACATATTATTGCTCCCCCTCAACTTTTGAGGGTTTATAAGATGGTGCCGAGTACAATTATTTGAAAGATTTTGAATTTACTAAGAAATTCTTGTAAAATTTGTACTCGAGCACATCTTATTTTTCACCAAAAAATCTACACTAGTTATTAACATATTCACAAGATAAAATTATTTACGAGGATTGACCTTATAAGATGAGAACAACATATGATAAATCATATGGTCCTTTAAAGCAGCCGTAAGTCACCCCCGTATGGTCTTTCACCAACAAATCTCTCCAAGCTCCGCATGATCCTCCTTGTCTTTAATATTTTGTCAATTGCCTGAATCATAGCTCTTGCATTTGCTTTGTCACGTTGGCTTCAAAAAGTCTGAGGCAGATACTCTATTCTGATTCCCTTGAGGCGATCATTCAGAGCAGTCCGAACATCATCGAGAGTACCATCGCTAAACTTGTGTAGTTCATCAATGCGCATCAATCTGTTCTTCTTGTCTTTGTTCTCA
Organism: Tanacetum coccineum; assembly: GCA_026074375.1. NCBI lineage: Eukaryota > Viridiplantae > Streptophyta > Magnoliopsida > Asterales > Asteraceae > Tanacetum > Tanacetum coccineum. The sequence goes on from BQNB010131269.1 coordinate 16,054, forward strand.
TAGATGAATCCTATGGGATCGTAGTATGGTGTGTAAGCGTCTCTTTTTCTCGTTTGGCCCACTCCTTTTTACACTTTGGTCGGTCCACACTCATATTCACTCGTTCGGTCCATAGCAAAATTTTCTCGTTCGGCCCATACTTTTTTTTAAACTTGTTCGGTTCATACCACTTAACACTCGATCGGTTCACACTTAAAATTTACTTGTTCGGCTCATACTGATATAGACTCGTTTGGTCTTTACTATATATTCATTCGTTTGGCCCATTTTACTCGTTCGGTTCATGGGAAACTTGAACTGGTTCGGTTCATGTTAAAATTTGGTTTGATCGATTTCAACTTTTAACCAATTTTCAAGCAAGGTTTTTCCATATGATATTATTGTGGTATATCCTATATCATAACACGGGGTCTATGAAAAGTAATAAATGACTAGCTTGCCTCTTCCAAAGTTGGAAGAGGCTATATATAGTACTTACAATATACCGGGTATTCGTACTCGACTTAAAACCGAAAAATGTACTATTAACTATTAAACTACGAGCTATAATAAACAGTAAAATACACGGGGTGACCGAGTCTTTTTCCTAGTCTTTTTCTAATATCTAACACAAATCTTATCGACTAACGTTTATCTTTGAGCATACTTAATAAACGACTTTAGATTTACATAGAGATTATTCTTAAAACATTGAGGACAATGTTTAGTTCTAGTATGGGGGGGATTTATCAATTTGATTATGCCTGCAGCCGTTGTTTTCGTCTAATCCCGTTTTTACCACCAAAAGACCAAAAAAATGAAAAAAATTTAAAAAAAATTCAAAAACAAAATAAGTATTTTGTCATAATTTTAACTTTCCTGCTGGG
>BQNB010131271.1:0-18806 GCA_026074375.1 Tanacetum coccineum
ATTGAAAATGCCACTGGATTATGAAACGTGACGATGCCGGGATCAAACACAAAATTCTCACTCCTAAAGGAGAAAATCAAAGGAGATTCCTTGGTGTAAGTAAAGAATGGAAGAAAAGTCCAAATGATAAATGTGAAGGAATCTTTTAAATTCTTCTCCAATGTAACAAGATTTTTATCATGAATGGCATGATAAACTAGTATACCTGGTTTGAATACTTTGTCCTCGTTTCCGAGAGAATTCAAGGTAACACTAGCCGACAACTCCGCAGTGAAAGGCGAGTCGGAATCTAACAAAGGATGTGGTAAAATACTTGATTCGGAGGAATCAAATGAAACGGTTAACTCCTTTTTCAAATCCTTTGGTTTGGAAAAATGATCATTAAAATCAATTAGATTATCAAAAGTGATTCTAATTGGCATGACAATGGTATGTGTTGGAACATCACTTGAAACTGCATCTTCTTGATCTAAGATTTCTTCAACTTCTTGAGAAAGAGGTTTTGGTTTTTTATGTAAATAAGTTGCCAAAAGACAAATTATCTTTTTCCTTATCGCAATTCGAGTCATCATTTTCCATACAAATCGGACCAACGAGAAAAACATCGGCGTCTTCCATGAACAAACCTTCTCTCCGGTGAGAGTAGGGGAAGTAGGATTGCTACTTGAAACTTCAAAGGTGGGAGGGAGGGTAAGATCAATTCCCGGTGGAATCGAATCTTTTTCAAGATAAGCTTCTAATTCACTTACTTCTGGTGAAGTAAGTGTGGAGGAAGAAGAAGACTTAATCTCGACATCCTTATCGTTTTCTTCAAAGAGAGGATTCACGTTGCTAGATTTGAAACTATCATCGAATTCGAAAAGAGGATTTGAGTAAATTTGAAAATTTACTTCATGAAAATCCTTCTTAAAAGTCGAGTCATCATTACCCGGTGGTAATGAATCAAGAGGAGCAAGTTCATCGGCGAACTTCTCTAAATTATCACTAGTCTTCATCGGAGAAGAACTAGGAGGAAGAGTATTAGTGGTACTGCCACTAAACGGATCGTCTTTTGAAAAATCGATGATAGAAATGGCATGAACAAAATTCTTTTCCTTGTTTTTCTCAGATTTATCGGCATAGTAAACAAGTTCATCCTTTCCTACTCTTAAAGTCAATTTTTCTTCGTACAAATCTTAAATTTCATTTCCATCATGACGGATCAACTTTTTCATCGTAAACATCAATTTAAAGCTCGTGCGTTCGTAAAATGTCTTTCGGAATTTCACGGAATTTATGTTCGTCGGTAGCGTAATTAACAACTACTACATCGTCTGGGTACGTAAATTTTTCCTACAGGAACAACACATCCTTACAAATCCCATCCGTCGACAAATTTGACGGTTGGGCTAACATCTAGAGTCCATTTGGGTTGATTCAAGGTTGGTAAAAACATAACCTATGAAAGACCGAGAGAGGAAATTTAAGTTGATACATACAAAGCTCCTAAATCCTAAACCTTGACATTTAAGCTTTGAAAATCACATGGTATGGTAAAACGACAAGAATCTCCTCCCATTTCTCGGGCAATTTCTTAAGAATTTACGGCACTAAACAATTTTTCACTCCAACAGTATTAGCAATTTTCTTCAAGTTTTTTCCTTATTATCGCAAGATCTTTAAAGCATTTTTGTTATTTTGTCATTAGAATCATTGCATTCCGCAAAGAAATATTTAAATGAAGTTGATTAAACATTTATTCCAAACTTTTTGAAGTTGGAACCTTGTCCTTTCTCATTGCCTTTTTTTTTACATTTTTTCTTCCCGGGTAAGGAAGCTTAAGTCATATGTTTTAGACAATTGACAATTCCCTCTTGATTCACTTTGTATGTTGTTTGAGAATTTGTTCTCTTGAACTTTTTGGTTAGAGGAGGTGGGACATTGATCCGATGACGTCTCCTCTACCACATCCGGAATAACAAATTGAGGAGGTCATAGGAATGGTATGGCCCTTCGTAAGAAACAACTACGCTTCGAGTTGTTATTTGCCCTCGGGCCTGTATCCTTGGATTTGGAATGGTAATAGCTCGTAAAGTACTTGAACATGAAGCTTGATTGGGATTGCAGAAATCATTAATCTTTGGTGCAATAAGGCTTGTTTAACAAACATGTAACATTTGCATTTTGATTTTGCAAACTTGATTTTGATTTTTGTCAAATTCTTTAATATCGCAATTACCGTTTGCTTTGACGTAGCTTTCAAACCGTTTCAAAACACTATTTGTTTGGAGGTAGTAGAGTAAAACCTTGATTGATTGGTGGTTGATTAGTTGGTAGGTTTGGTATGGATGTAAGCTTGATAAACTTGATTTTGACGGTTTTGATTAAAATTTCCTCCACGGTTTTGGTTGAAATTAGAATTGGTTCCTTGATAACGGTTTTGGTTGTTTTGGACATTTGGTTGATTGAAACCCGGTGGTTTCATTTGACTTGCCAAATTGGAAGGTTGGTTTCTTTGGAGAAAATTACCAACAGCTGCAGTTTGTTGAAATTGTTGGATGTTGTCATGAAAAACGGGAAAATCGTTTCCACCTCGAGTTAACGGACAAAGGTTAAAATGGTGATTTGATCCACAAGTGACACATACTTCCTCAACTGCTTTGACGGGTGCAGGAGTAGTAACAACTAAAGCTTTCATTTGATTCATCATTTGGTTCATCTTGATAGTCATCTTATCCTCGAGAGAAGCGGCTATTTGTTGCATATCGAAAGAATTATTAGAAGGTGAAGAATTAGAAAGAGGAGCATCCGTACTCACTCTTGAATCATTAGCACGACTTCTTGAGTAACGAACTTTTGACTTGCATTCCAATCGCTAAAACCTGCTATGAGGCATCTTGTCCTAAGAAATTCCCACCCGCAAGCGAATCTAAGGCATCTTATCGTATTGAATTCAGAGAATTATAAAAAGTATCGAGTTGGTGGAGTTCCGAAAAGCCATGGTGAGGACATTGACGAAGGAGTCCTTTAAAACGTTCCCATGCTTCGTTAAAGGTTTCATTGGGTTCTTGGAAAAAATTGGTGATTTTGTTTCGGAGGTAAGTTGTTTTTGATGGTGGGAAGAATTGGTTTATGAATTTTGAAACAAGGTCGTCCCATGTGAGAATTGATCTAGGAGGTTCCTTGTCTAACCAATCTCGGGCTTCACCGTCTAGAGAGAAAGGAAAAAGCAAAAGCTTTATCGAAGTGTTTCGGAAACTCGGGATGTTTAAACGTTGAATGTGACCTTGGTTAAAAAATTCGAAGTGACTGTGAGGAACTTGTCTACTTCGTAAACTGTATTGCTTTGCAGCAAGATTAATTAAAGTTGCTTAAGCTCAAAATTATAACATTAATTGGTGTAACAACTATCGCAACTTCATAACCCTCGATGGGTGCTTATACAATTTGGCCAACGTTCGATTGTCGGCCATTGGAAACAAACTATTAGGTTCAACATTGGTTCTTCTAAAAAACAAAAAAATTTTTTATATATATTTTCAACAACCGGAAGGAGTTTGTTGTTTAGACGTCTACGAGAATTCGAACGAGTGCGCATAAAAAGAAAAAACTAACAATTAAAAAGCAAAAACTTTAACACAAATTAATTTTTTTTTAGCATGAATTTTAACGGTTACACGAAAAGAGACTTAAACCAATTTAATCACTACTCACGGTAGCTCTCTCGATAATTGGTTTTTTCCAAGGTGAGCCGAACTTGGTAGAGACACAAAAGGCAAGTGTTAAATCTTTGATTACGAGTTGGGAACAATTGCAAAGTTTCACCGGAAATTGAAATATAATATCTCAATAGAATTTTTGGTGTTCGATTACCACTTTGTTTATTTTTTTAAAGGACCAATTATTTTATATTTTTTATATTTTTTATTATTTTAAATTATCTTTTTACTTATACTAAAAGAAAAAGAAATATATAATTTTTTTACTTTTAATTAATATAATAATAAATTTTTTTACTTTGAATTTAAAACAAGAATGAAAACATTCGAGGACCTAAAGGATCTTCAAACCAAATCAACAAACACAAAACGTAAGAATCGTAAACACTAGTCCCCGGCAACGGCGCCAAAAACTGATTCGCAAGTTTTACGTACCTATAAAATATATAATAAAAATACTACTTAGGTAAATTCCAACTATTCACCTTTAACCAAGGTAAAAAGTTAAGACTTACAAAAATAATATATAAAATATATAATATACGTATGTTAAACCGGGTAAGTATGATCACCCGGGTCGTTATCCCCAATGACTAGTGAAATTGAAACCACGTTTAGGTTCGGATCCTGATTTGAATGGAGCAAAGATATTCGATTTGAAAAATAAAATTAAATTGAACAATTAAACAAATACGGAAACGCGACTATTAAGCAAGTAAACTAATTTTAATCCCTAAAAATGTAAACTAAAATTTCACTAAATAAAGAAAAGTTGCCGAAAATTATTAAGAATAAAAGCCCTAATTTTTATCTTTTTATAAAAGTTTAATTAAACTAATTAAAAATTAAACATAATTACTAATTAAAACTAGTGAGCTTAGTTAACAACTTAACTAATGGACTAATGGTGCAAAGATCTAAGAGACTAACGGGGAAACTTAACAACTAACGGAGGGCCAACTTAGTAGACAACTAAATTTGAAAGTTACTCTATCTACCCTGAGAATCTATCCCGATCACAAATTAAGTCCAATTATAAGCTTAAATTCTAAAAGTGCTTATCACTAAAAACTTAAAAGAGCAAAGTTGTTAAGGAAGCTAATAGGAACAAAATTTATAAAAGCTTCTTGGGCTGAAAATAACAAATAAGCTCAATAAGAGCTTATTTCTAAACTGTTTACAGAAAGTGAGGTTTTGAGCTTATTTTCACTTAAACAGCTATAAAATGCTCAAATAAAGCTTAATTCTAAAAAGGGAAAGTGATCTAGAAAGACGTACTATTAACTATTAAACTACGAACTATTATAAACAATAAATATAAGGGGTGACCGAGTCTTTTTCTCATATCTAACACTTATGAAGTGCTTAAACTATGAATGCAAAGAAATCTAAGCTTGAAGTACTCTTAAACTACTGAAATTCAGCATGAAACAAGCAAACTCAGGAAATAAGCAAAGAATCACAAACTCCAAATAGACTAGAAAACTTAATAAGCTAAATTAGACTTTAAAACTTTAAGAACTTATTAATCTACTTATTATCCATCTAATTAAGCTATAAAATCTAGACCCATAAGCTAAATTAACAATTTTAAATCCTAAGTACTGTTTTTGGCTTTTTAAGGTTTTTTATGACTTTTGACAGCAAAATAAGCTAAGACAATAAGCTAGAAAACAAAATTAAAGACTTGAACTATATTAAGCTATATTAGAACTTAACTCCTACTGAATTTGGTAAGCTAAACCTTAAAATTATCTATCCAAATTAAGCTAAGAACACAGCAGTACTAACTGAGGTTAGTACTGCTAGTGTAAAAGTTCAGCAGTTCTTTCAAGTGAAAGCACTGCTGATGCAATTTGACTTTTGATAACAGAATAAGCAATGAAATAAGCTAGAAAATGAAAACTAAAATTAAATTTATAATAAGCTATAACTAAACTTAATCCTACTGATTTTGGCAAGCTAAAATCTAAGCTAACAGTACTAACTGAGGTTAGTACTGGTAGTGTAAAGGTTCAGCAGTACTAACTTATGTTAGTACTGCTAGTGCAATTCAAGAGTGCACTAAACCAAACACCCCTTTATCATTATGACAGATTTTGAGAAAAGCTTTTAAGTTGAAATTTAATGAACAAGTACTAAATACCAGATAAAAACTAGCTTAAAACAAACTTAATTAACAAATCTTAACAACTAAATAAGCCTTAATCTAAGATCTAAACTATTTTACTATATTTTTGGTTTTTTAGAGGTTTTTAAGACAAATATATGAAAGACTAAGATCTAAACTAATTTAATCAAAAACAGATAAACAACTATGATTATTAAGCTAAATAAAACTCAAATAAGCACTAATAAGCAAAGAGAATAAACAAATAAGCAGATCTAAACATAGCAAGCAATGATATCATTATTTAAAGCTAGAATTTAAAGGAAAATGAAAGAGAAACTTACAAACTCCTCTAGCTAAACAAGAGGACCAATAAAGGCAGCTACAAGCTCCCTAGCTTATTAGATAAGCTAGAGTAAAGTCCTTGGTCTCTCTCTTCTATCTGTTTTCATTTATAGTATGGTGGATTGATAGCTTCATCCTTTCTCTTCTCTTCTCTTTTTTTACGCAATTTTAAGATCATCCCCCTTCTAAAAGCTTTAATCCAATAAGATCCATGATTTGATTAAACTGATTTAAGGTTTAGATAAGATTAATACTGAATTCAACAAGCTCTATTTCAGCTTATAGACTGAAAGAGCTTAATATGAGTTTATTAGCTTATTGAGACAATTTGGTTTATTAAGAGAGCTTTTGAATAACAAGAAAAGAGAGCTTATGAACGATTACACTAAAGACTGAATTTCATTAATTAAAGAAACTGATTACATTACTTGAAAAAGGAAAATTACATTTAAGAAAAATATGAATTTAAGCTAGACTAAAAATTACTAAAAAACTAGATATGAAAAAGATAAAAAGAGGATGCTGTGTGTGTGAAAAGTGAGGCCTATTTATAGGTGCTGAAAGAAGCTTCTAGGATCTCTAGCCCTGCTCTCCAATCTTTCAATCTTGGCCAATCATTTCTTCAATCATTCAAGCATCAATTGTGGCCGTTTGATCAAACTGTGGACACCTGAAGATTGCCAGCGTGTCATTCCATTGATGTGACGTTTGTGCTTCTTTTGTGAGTGTTTTAGCACAAAAACCCACATAAATTTGTGCTTTCACCATTGTTGACGTGGCTCTTCTTGAGGGGAGGTTAAGTAATCCTTTGATAAAGACTGATTTGTCCCTTCATTTGTGTTAGAGAGCTCATGAATTGACCTAAGCACCCTTTAATTTGGAAAACCCCTTTGATTTACCCTGGATGGTGAAACGGGGAAGAAAGGTGAATAGTAACACCTTTGGCGCCCTTATTTCGACAGTTAAAACTGTTGGAGTTTGGGGAGTTTGCACAAGTGGTCCTTCTCTTTCTTTCCTCTCTTTCTAGTTATAAATAACTTTCGAAAAATGCAAGATTGGCCCTTGTAGATGTTATAAAAGGAAGATGGGCTTTGTTGACTTTTATTGACCATAGATTGACTGGATTTGACTGAGGCTTGACTTTCCTGGCTTTGCTTCCGGCTTTTGTACTCTTCTGATTCTCGTGTCCGTGCTTGCCCGTTTTTGACTGTTTTCTTGTGATTTTTATTTATCCATACCTGCACACACAAAACACAAATACAAGCATATTTTTGCCATTTTTGGTCTGTTTTGGGTTTAATTGGGTTATTTTTAGGTATAAACGGATATGTGTATTTTACACTTATCAAAAGGTCATGCTTAAATATGGAGTCACTCATCGTCTCTCCACCGCGTATCACCCACAGACAAGTGGGTAGGTTGGGGTTTCGAATCGTGGCTTAAAAAGAATTCTTGAAAGGACAGTGGGCGAAAATCGTGCCTCTTGGTCGGACAAACTGGATGATGCTCTCTGGGCCTTTCCATTAAAAGGGTGAGGTTTTCCATTCATGAAAGTCTTGTGCGAACAACCCTGCACATTTACAGTTCCTCCGGCATCTTGGGAGGCATGATTCTATCATAATCTTCTTAACGACCTTTCGCTTCAGCATCATGGGAGGCATGATTCTATCACAATACAAATACACAATTCAGTAAGAATTTGTAAAAGTATGATAAGTCAAGATACATGATAATAATGGAGAATAAAATAGAAGAATGATATAAATAATCATGAATTAATTATCAACACCGTATGCAATTCTATAATGAATCTACATAGCAACAAGATTAAATTTCACAATGATAAAAATCAAGAAATAAAGAAAGAGGATGATGTAACAACAATGGAAACCAAATGATATTTCATTGAGCACATGTTTCCATTACAATCCGATAATGATAAGTTTTAATAGACTGCGGTGTATACAAAAAAGAACAAAATTACATCCGGCAGTATAATAGCACTAACTGTTACTAACAGTTTAGTAAGAAAAGTACAAAAGATACAAGTCTAGAAAGACCTAAACATAATAATAAATAAGACTACTGGGAACCATAAGGTGGTCCTCGTGGTTTGGGAGGTTGAGACTCCCTAAAGGCAGCTGACCCATCAACATCATCATCTGGGCGTGCATCCATAACACCCCATCCTAACCTTTCTCACACCCAAGCCTGCAAATTGTAGAACGCTCTCTTCCACCCATCCTGATCACTCAACACCAAAGCATAGTTTGTCTTGAGCATCTCCAAACGCTCTTTATATTCTCTATCTTATCCATCTTCTCCTGATCTTTGTCTTCTAACTTAGTCAATCTGCCCTCAACACCAGCTGTGAACTGTACCTCATGACCCAACTCCCGATTAAAGTCAGTCATACGCCTTTTAACCTTACAAATTTCAGAACTATTTGCATCCATCTCAGCTTGGCGTTCTTTCTTACATCTTTCCAAGTAGTTCACATTATTAAACAAGATTTTTGTATTATCATTCAGTCTCTCAATCTCCGTCATATGTAGATAAAATGGAGAGGAAAGGTGGGATTACGGACGAGGGACCTCCCACCCTTAATGTACTATATGACGGGTTGGCATACTTGAGGGCCCTACAGCCTCAGTGTCAAATGAATACTCAAACAATGGTGGTGGAGTAATAGGAGACCCAGCTAGTGAAGTAGCTGCAGGAGATGCGTCCTCCTCAGCATCAACCTCTATCTCTTCTTCAGGATCCTCCTCAGACTCTTCCTCAGGTTCCTCCTGAGGGTCTTCTTCTGGTTCCTCCTCAGGCTCCTCCTGAGGGTCTTCCTCGAACTTCACATCGAACTCGCCGGAGCTAGACGAGTCGTGAGAAGGGAAGTTAAGCACTTGGTTTGGAGATGGCGGCACGTCCATAACTACAAAAGAGAATATATTAATAATAAACAAATATTATTTAAATGATTATAAAATTAGAATTTTATAATTTAAACAGTGATGCTTTTATAAATAAACATCATTAATTAGAATGGTCAATATTTATATAATTGACCAATACGAATGGATAGCAATACGCCAAAGGTAGAATAAGTCTAAATTAAATACGGTTTATATATATATATAATGATTATAATATATATATATATATATATATATATATATATATATATATATATATATAATTATAAAATACGATAATGATAATCGAGGGAGTAAATAAGGATCAGAGAGTTGAACGCGCGAATATTAGATAAGCGATGAAGGATTCTGAATTTTGAAAATGAAAGAAAAGAACAATTTTAAAAATTTGGTTAGACTAGGTTTTAAAAAATGACCCAGTTCCTTATAATCTTGGCTCTTGATACCAATCTGTCACACCTCCAAAATCTATCGGCAGCAGAACGGTAACAATTTGGGGTATGACATCATAGCACAAAAATCAAGTAATAAGGAAACGACCTCGAAAAGACGTTTTCACACAATAAGTTACATTCAGAATGCATCCTAAAAATATCAGAGTTTCAGTTCTTGGTCCCAACAGTTTTGCTAAAATAAATTAAAGTCCAACCATCATAAGTTTAACCAATCACACACAGTTCAAAAAGGTGACATTAGTTAATAAACTAGTTTGACAGTTAGCATCGAAATAAAAGAAAACACAAAAATCGTTCTTCATGATAATCCTTGCGGCTCCATCCAGGATAAAATCACACCTTAAGACCTTGAGATTAAAACATGCTAAAATGTCAACAAAATTGTTGAGTGAATTAATAGGTTTAACAGTAAATAAAGTATGGACCACAAGATTTAGTAGTGTACACAAGAGAAACAAATTCACCAAGTCTAAATGGAAAACATATATTATTTCCCTAAGCTCATGACACCGAACCTTAACATGCATTATGACCAAACTAGTAATCGAGGTTTGTGCCCCAGAACAGATACAGATGTTTCCAAGCATCCTACAAATTTCTTTAAATGTAAATGCGCCCATGGTTAACATGAAACCATAATTCATGACGGGGTTTGTCAGTCCTGATAGATCTAACCACAACATTCACGTTTACTACTTGATTTGAATACAATTACGTATATAAAAGTACCAAATACAATTATAATATAGTGGTTGATTAAAAATCACTTTTATCCAAAGTAATAGTTAATCTCCCGGAAATCGTAATCCCTCGCAAAGCGTGAATGGAATTCTGGCTTAATTCGCGATTACGCGGATGAATGATTTCAATATTTTGGATTTGAGAGCTAAACTACAAATAATAAAGCAAGAAATAATAAAAGATAACTAAAAACGAAGGCAATAGTGGTCTAAAACTAAGGCAAAAGCAAACTGAACCTAAAAACGCAAAACCGGGAACGAAACCCGGGCCTAAAATGCAAATTTAACATATTTTAATCCTAAATTGATTTTTATATTTTTCCTAAGCTTAAAATGACTAAAAATGAAGGTTAAATAAAACTAGACTAAAAACGACTATGTCTAAGGTTTTAAAAAACGGAAGGGGGAAAACGATGATCGGGGGTTTTAAAATCCGTTCTTTAAAATCCAAAAAATTGCAAAAATAAGACTATGAAGGCAAATCTATTTTTCCTTATTAGAATACTGAAAAAGAAAATTTTTTTCTAAATTTCTTTTATTAAATTTTCTATGAATTAATAATGAAATAATGAAAAATTAAATTTTAAAATTATACTAAACTATGAGAAAAAGTCTAGAAAATTCTGGAATTTTGCTCTTAGTGAGTGATCCTAAGAAAATAAATATTAAACCCGAATCCTGGCTTATTGAATAAGGCCAGGAAAAAGCATAAATAAGCTTAATAAGCCTAAGACACATTTATTAAGTAGTTAAGAATATTAATTGCCTATCTCTTAAACGAAAAAGTCCCAAGGGGCTTTGGTAGTGAGTGTAGTGTGGAAAGGTTTGAATTGTTTGATTGGACCGGGGTTCGAGTCTGGCTCACTTGGTCTTTCCCCTCAAACGTTTTTTTTTTTTAAATTTATAAATGGATTTGAATCTTATAGAATAAGCTCTTGGCATACATTTTTCTCAACTACGACTTTTTCTGAAAGTGACTTAATAAGCTGGAAAGTTGAAAAATAAGCTAACAACTAATTTAAGAAAAGAGAATGAAACTAACTACTTTTTTTTTTTGCTTTTTGAAGAGAATAAGCTAAGACAAAGTGCAAATAAGGCAAAACAGTTAAGCTAGCAGGACCAATAAACAAATATGGCCTAAAATTAAGCTACTTAACCTACTGAATAAGCTAGAACAACTAATAAGCAGAAGACTAATCCTAACAGACCCAACTAGCACTTTTGCAGCTGATTTTTAAGCACTAAAATGAAAACTAAAGGGAAAAAGGGCTTTTGAGCTAAAAAGTATTACCACTAAGCTACTTAAATCAGCTTTTAGAAAGCATTTTGATAATCATCTAGACTATTTCAATTTCAAGTGAAAAAGCAAACTATCTATTTTTTTTGTGATTTTCTTGACAGATTTGAAAAGTAAAAAGAACCTAATTGCAGACCTGATTAAGCTTAACCTAATGAGCTTGAAATTAAAAATAAAGCCTAAACAGATTTACTTTTACCTATAAGCTACTAGTATGCAAAATTTTAAGAGCTAAATCCTATTCTAACCAGCTTATTTTAAGGCTTAAAAAAAGACTTTTGGTCTTTTTAACACTGCACATGTAGTGTTAATACTGCTGGTGTATTTGGCACTTTGACTAAAAGGGAGTCAAAGGATTTTATACCTTAGATTTCAAGGACCAAAGAGAGTCTAAAAATGACACTAAAGAGCTTTAAACAACAAGTTTATCCTAGAGAGCTTATGACTTGGAGATTTATCCACATCTAGAAAACTTACGATCCTAAAACCTCATAACTTTGAAATTTAACTCTTAAAACTTGAAAACTTAACCTTAACCCCTAATTAAAGCTAACTAAATTGGTCTAAATGACCTCAACCCAAATGACTCACAAACTGACCCATTTTTGCACTAAACCAAACACCCCTTTAAAATCTACTTTTTGAGTATAAGACAGATTTAAAGCAAGTAAGACAAAAACAGATTAAGGGAATGACAATCTAAGATAATTAAGCAAATAAACAGTAAGCAAAAGCAGATAAGCACATAAAATAAGCTATTGAATAGTAAATAAGCAAAATAATGAAAAACTTGGAAAATTTAAAAGTAAAACTTACCACAGGTCCAAAGATGTTGAAGAAGACCTAACAACTAACCTAACCAAACCCCTAGGTCTAAAGCAGCTCTGAGTTTAAACCAAAACCAAGTCAATCCAACTTTTGCTCTTTTTGACCCAATCTCAGATTTCACCCAAACTCTTCAAATCTTCTTCAAACTTTGTAATCAGCAACACAAGGCTTCAAAAAGCTTAAATAAGCTTTAATGAATGACAAATAAGCAATGGAACAGTAAATAGACAAGGAAATGGAAATGGAATGATGACAATATTTTTGGTATTTTTATTTATTAGAAAAGGAAATTACAAGGATGGAAATTAAGATGACAAGCACTTAAATTTGCTGGAAAAGTAAATTACATTAAGAAAATTGGTAAACCAAATTATAAATGCAGAAAATTGGGACCCAAAAAATTACAATGAAAATCCTATTCTATTTATAGCTAAAAATGAGGAGGTCTTGCAGTTCCTCTTGGCGTGCTTTCTCTGTGACGTGGTTTCCTTTGAGTGAATCCCATTGCTTTAATCACTAGCTTTTGAATTCGCCTCCAACTAACACGGATCACCCACTCTAAAACCTTAGCCTGGAATTTCTTTGTGTGTAAGGCGGATTGACAGGGTGGATGTGCAGGCTTTGAGGGCGTGTGGGTTCGTTGGCTTGAGGGGGGAAGAAAGGTCTGTTCTTGTCTTGATTGGTTGTTCTTGGTGAAACGAAGGAGAAAGGGTGTTTTAGGGAAATGGCGGGTATGGGTGAAAGAGATGAACAGTAACAATTTTTTATTATTTTTTAAAATGTTACTGCGGTGGGGATAGTTTAGAGAGTTGTCGAAAATGGTCCCTCTAGTTGCGTTATTACATTACACGTAAGGACCTTTGTGGTTTTAACTTTGGTTTTGACAGTTTTGCCCCTTGAGTTTTATATAAGACATTACATGAATGGTCCTTGTTAGATAACGGTAGTTAAGTGGTGGGTTGGGCTTATAATGGGCCGGGTAATGGTATTTGGGCTTAGGGATTTTGGTTTGAATTTAAAATGATGAGTTGGGCTTTTTGGGCTCGGTTTTCAAACGTGCTTAATCTGGCTTTATTTCTCGGGACCGGAATTGACTTTTATCGAGACGGAAACGTCTTTGGCTTTGATTCTTGATCACTCTTCTAATCTCGTGCTCGGTTTTGCTTGTTTTTCTTCGGTTTTGTCTTTTTTTTCACATATCCGGTACCTGCAATCACAAAATAGATAAAACACAAACATATTTGGCATTTTCTGTCTGTATTTGGTCGTTTCGGCTCGTTTTCTGAAGGGAAAAGTATGTGTAATTAAGCAACTATCAAATTCCCCCTTACTAAGACATTGCCGTGTCCTCACGCAATGATATAAAGTAATCATAAGTAAGAGACACCCTGATTTCCATTTTCTGATTTTCTGATTTTTCTATTTTTATTTTTTTTATAGTTTTTTTTATCTTTCAATCAAAACATTTTGACTTCCATTGTTTCTTACTTATAAGGATCATGAATAAGAAAACACTTCAATCCCTGGCTATGCCAAAAAGGATAAATTCGTCGTCCCCTATTTTTTCACTAGTCCCAAGCTAAGCTTAAAAACAAGATCATTGTTAAATACAAGTTAAGATGCTAAAACTACTTATAATTACAACTTGTAATAAACTTAACTTTTTCTCCCAACATGGATAATGGATTAAGGTGTGTGTGTGCTCAATTTAATTAGACCATCCGATCAACATGTTTAAATAGTTACAATCCGACTAAGCTTTACACATGGGCCTTTTGGACTAATATGTTAATAACATAGTAAGATCATAACTCAAAGCAAACAAGGACCTCTTTAGCTAAGACACCGTTGGTTAATTTGTCTCATAAATGACTTTCTTTTCGAAACATCCCACCGTCATCGGGTAAGTGCCCATGCATAACACCTCGGAGGATAATTGTCGAAACGCATTAACTTCCGGTGAAAAAGCCTTAAAGATTCTTTGCTAATTGTTGGTCATAAGGATAACTTGATTTTTGAAATGGAAACTTTTACTACTCATTTTCTTACTTGCTACATTAACATTATTAATGGCTAAGGACCGGTGCCTTTTATCTTGATGACACATCGGCCGCGCCTCCGACAAGAGGTTAGTCTACTTATTTTGACACTAGTCCTTAGAAATATACAACCTCCACCCTTTCTTTTCGACGTCACATCGGTATGCGAGCCGACCATGATCCGTGTACTTTATTGCGATGGAGTTCGCATATTAGGTTTATTAATCAAGGATTTATACTTGCATCCTTTTATTCACACTTATTTTTTTATTTTTTTATTTTTTTATTTATTTTTTTTTTCACCTTTTTTTTTAAATATCATTCCATATATATATTTTTTTTTTGCAAGTAGAAAAACTTCGTTTTAGAAAATCAAGTTATAAGTTTAAACTAACACTCTTATTTACAAATGATTAAGCTTTTATCATTCATAAAGCTTTTTCTAAAAACATGGGTTAACATAAAGGACTTTTAAAAGTGATTAAACTTTAATTTGTCTAATTAAAAAGAGCACGTATGTTAGGTGAATTAGAAGCCTATGGGAGAAAAAGCCACAAGTTACAACTATAAGCCTTTAGATTTTCCAAATAAATCTTGCTTAGCATCTAAACTTATACTCGACTTTATCATTTCTTGTTCTTCGCAAATTTAAAATTCTAAGCAATAGAATCTGCGAATGCTTAGCCATATAAAATCCAACTTGGCATAATTAAAATCTACATGAGATTAGCACAAGTCTTCATTTACGTTAATAATAAATCAAGTTCGGCATGTTTAAAGTCTACTTGAGACTAGCTCAAACTATCATCATTAAATGTTAAGGAACTAGCTAGGGCTCAACACGCCCGGTCGAGTCAAAATTTACATCTCATTCTCACCAATAGGAAAGTCAAAAATTGTGACAAAACACTTATTTTATTTTTGAAATTTTCTTATTTTTGGCTGTGAAAAATTCATATTTTTGTGGAGGGAAGGAAAAGAAAAAAAAAAAAAACAGGGTGAAGTGAAAAACAATAGCTGTAGGCCATAAAACCAAAATCAAATCGATAGATAACCCCCCCCCCCCCCCCATACTAGAACAAAACATTTTCCTCAATGTTTAAAAGGGTACCTACGAAAATCTAAAGCCGTTTATTAATTATGCTAAAGATAAACGTAAATCGATAAGATTAAGGATATCGGGATTCCCAAAATGAAGCTGAGGATGAGAAGATCGAGTGAACGAGGGACAAAACCACGAGTGCGAGAGTCTTCAAAATCCGAGAGATCCTAGACAACACAAAACACGAAACACGAGAAAAGAAAGAGCGAGCCTCCTCACAGCATATTTATTAGAAAAAGAAAAGAAAAGAAAAAATTAGCATGGGTTGCCACCCACGAAGCGCTTGTTTAAGGTCACTTAGCTTGACCCAATCCCCCATACTTGAACTTGTCAAGGAGGATAGAAATGGGGCTGACGAACACCCAAGAGAGGAGTGTTGTCCCCTAAAATCATCATCGGGCTCTCAGAAAAATCAGAAGTGATTTTGCCCAGATGAGTTTAAGATAGGCTTCCGGTTTGGCACATCAATGAAATATCCATGTGATCGACAAAAACTTGGTTTCATGGATCGAAGGAATCAATGGAAGGAAGTGAAGTTCCAAATTCCGGAGCAAGGATGGGAAGGCGTGGGCAAAACTTGAGGCAAAACGTAAAAAAGGTTCAGATTACCCTTACCACTTTTGGTTAAAAAATAACCGTATTTGGGTTGTTCATCAAAACATACCTCAACCAACAGTGTGGTTCGGGGGAGGGGAAGCGGGGGGTTGGGTGACGGATCATTAACATGATCAAGATTATATGACTTATTTTCGAGAAGGGAAGTGGAATCATTGCTAAGCAATTTTTCAAGATAATGGATGTCCCCTTCCGAATCATCATCGTCATTCTCAATGCCCGGTGGCATCGAGTCATCGGAAGCAAGAAAGATGTCAATCTCTACCATAAGTAGAGTCAACTTACCTCGGTTTTATTGATCTTGTTGATTTTTAGACTTATATATATTTTATATTTTATCATATATTATATATTTAGTGTAAAAATCGACGATCAGGGAGGAGAGTCACTGCTAAGCAATTCTTCAAGAAAACGAATATCCCCTTCCGAGTCATAGTCGTCGATCTCAATGCCTGGTGGCATCGAGTCATCGGAAGCAAGAAATAAGTCGATCTCCTCCATAAGAGAGTTACTATCCTCAACGGGGATAAGAGGTAGAGAGAGAGACTCGATAATCGTATCAGCAATTTTAGAATTACGTTCTTCTGGTGGTCGTGGAAGAGAAAATTCATCAAAAATAGAATCGATCTTTGTAGAATCAATCGGAGAGTCACGATTGAGTAGAGATTCTAAAAGATCCGATTCGGCGTTAAAGCAACGTTCATCAATTCCCGGTGGAATTGAAATGACAACATCTAAATCCTTTTGATTAGGAAGAATTTTCTCATTAGTGATAATTTCATCGTCAAGATCGTAAAGAGGATTGGAGAAATATTTAAATTCATCCTTTTGAATTTCCTCTTCGGATAATGACTCATCATCACTAGAGAAATCGTTGTTGGAATCGAAAAGAGGATTATCGAAAGTCGAAAAATAAGATTCCGGTGAATCATCATTTATGGGCACATCACACTTACTTTCACCATCGGATAAATCTGCGGACTCACTTAGGATAGGGACAAGGTCTTCAACACTAGACTTGATTGTGTTAGCCGATTCCGTTACCGGAATAGTGTCGAGATGCTCGTCCTCCATTATAAGAGAGTCCGGAATGGGTAAGTCGGGTGTGACTGCGGAAGACCTGATCATATAACATTCCCTTATTTTATTATTTTCATCATAAATGGAAGGCATCCAAAGTTGTTGAACTTTTAAATCAAACCGTTTTTGATAATCATCATCACAATCATCGTCGGAAATAACGTCGGACTCTCTTGGGATTGGAATAGGATCTTTAACACTAGATTCAAGTGAACCTTTTTGTGTGTCAAGATGCTTATCCCCCATTTTTAGAGAGTTAACGGTTTTCACGGTTGAAAAAGGAATACGTTTGGTAGAAATTGTGAAATTTCTTAAAGTCGGATCAATTCGTGATTTCCTTGAACGAATAGAAGCTTGAGGAATAGATTTTTCTTCGATATTTAAGCACTCTTGACTTTTACGTTTAGCTTCTAACTCCGCGGCCTCCTTTTCTTTGGCAATCCGTTTCTCATCTTGAACTTTAATCAATTTTCGCAACATTTGCATCGTTTCCTCATGTACTCGATTTAGCTCTTCGTTTTGCCGACAAATCTCAATTCCACGTTCTTGCGTCCTTTGAATGATTTTCTCTATTTCTTCGGAGGGTTGAGTACATTGATAATCCATATGATATCCCCCGCAATATTCGCAAATAGGCTCATCGTTATCGCACCATAATTGTGTACATTGGAAACTGTCGTGTGGACCTCCACATTTACAACAAATAATTTGACATTCATTTTGTAAATCATATGGTTCATAATTATCACTAAAGTTTTGATTGTTACACGGTTCCGGTTCAGAATTAAACGGGACACGTGATGGACAATCGAAACCGTCGTAATGATTGTTACCACAATTATTACAAAAATATGTCGAATATTGTTGATGTGGGTCGGAGAAATTCGGAGAGTTGTCGAAAAAATTTGGAGTCGGATTACAATTAGGACAAACTCCGTCGTTAAGGTAAAAACCGCACATCTCACAAGTCGAACACGGGCATTGTGGGAATTCGTTTGTCCTTCCACAATTATAACACGGATAAAGCCCGAATGTCGACATCAAGAATTAAACAATTAGAGGGTTAAAGAAAAGAATTAAACGGATAAGAGGATAAAGGAGAATATTTTTAGTTTTTGAAAATGATACATAAAAATAAGAAGAAAAATATATATATTTTTTTTTAACAATTTATTTTAAACGGATACACGAAAGACAACTTAAAACCAAATAATCAACTTACTTCACGGTAGCTCTCAAAAATTGCTTTTCAAGGTGAGCCGTACTTCGTAAGTGACACAAATGGCAAGTTTTTGAATCTTTGGTTCGATTTGGGAACTTTTCAAGTTCACCGGAACTTATTTATGATAATACCTCAATTGAAGGTATTATTTGTTGGTGTTCTTTTACCAACTTTGTTTATTTTATTTCTTTTTTAAAGGACAATTTTATAAAATATTTTTGGATTTTTATATTTTTTATAAGAACGAAAATAAACTTCCCGAAGAAAGGATCTTCAAGGCTCAAACACGAACAATCCCGTAAAAATCGTTACACCTCTCCCCGGCAGCGGCGCCAAAAATTGATC
>BQNB010131273.1:0-16299 GCA_026074375.1 Tanacetum coccineum
AATTCGGATGTTAAAGTAAGCTGCGAATTCGGGTGATGAAAGAGTTGCGAGTTCGGGTGCTATACAATGTTGCTAATTCGTGTCCTTCTCATGAGTGGCGAATTCGGTGAATGAAGGATATTGCGAATTCGGGTGCTTCTTTAACTGCGAGTTCGTGTCCTTCACAAGAGTTGCTAATTCGTTTGCTTCACAAGGTTGCTAATTCGTGTACAATGTCCTTGTCTTTTTCTTCTAGCAAAACAAACAAAACACAGATCCACAATTATAGGGAATGTGTTTTCTTGTCCTTTTGCATAAAGTTAATCCGTTTCCAAGAAAAACTCAACAAAACCTTGTAATAAGCTAGAGAATAAGCTGAATGGGCCCTTTAGAAGGTGTATGAGAATAAAAAGAAAGTACAAAGCTTTTGTTTTGAAAATAAGCTAAGATCCTAAAAAAACCGAAGAAACTAAGCCGAGACGCATAAGCTTAAAATTAGCTTTAATAAGCTGTTGAAAAATTGCAAACCACAAACTAAAAGTGACACAAAGCAATAAGCGACGTTAAGAAGCTTTTAAATAATAAAAACTAAAAAAAAATTGAAACTTAGCCTCAAAAAGAAACTTGCCAGATGAAACAATAAAACTCTCTTAAAAATTGATGCACACCTTTCACATTGATCAAACGCACCCTCTTAAATTTTTCATAGACAAGCAACACTTTTTTTTAACTAGTTACGATTTAAATGAAACAAGGTTTGTAACCCGCGCTCCGCTGCGGAGCACGGGGTTTTATGTTCGTAACCGCGTTTACAGAAATGAACTTTAAAAATGATGAATAAGCTCATCCGGCAAAGCGCTCAATCTATCTTCATCTACAGGTGATCTTGCAGCGGGGTTTATGTGTAGTTGCATGAACACAATAGTTAATGTTGTCACCATGACATAGCAAAATGTAAAGCATAATTCGAACCACTTAAGATGACATGGAAAGAATCGATTAGCTAATTTTCTCTATAAAGGATACGGGTTGGATGGATTAAAAGGAATTGTATTTAGAACGCCGGAAAACATACATGATGTTCCAAGTCATTAAGTCTTTTAAGTAAAATCTCACTGGTTTCTTTTACGTTCATCTCATCACTGATAACCTTTTCTTTTAATGAGCGGTGTTGTCTTCCAACATAGTATGCATGCTATATAACTCGATATTAAACATGTTGCAAAGTAACACTTCAGTTTTCCAACACGACAAACAGTTTTAAGTCATAAGAAAGTTTTACTCTACTACCACATCTTTAATGGGGACCATAGATACAGTGTCCAAAGAAGTTTTATCACTACCACATTCTTAATGGGACAACATAGATACAGGTCCAAAGACATAACCTGCCTATGTGATAGCTTGTTTTGAGAAATTTGGTGTAATTGATGAAAAAATGCCCTTCATTTTGTAAAAATGCCATTTTTTTTTTTGAACGGCGTATTTTATTAGAAACAAAAAACTAGCAAGGTGCTAGAATACCACACAATAATATAGGGCGTTTTTGAGCCATTCGTTCATCCCAAACGAGGCTCTTTAGATTATACTTTACACCAATAAAAAGAATTTAGCAATGACATTATCAATAAGCATCGACTTCAGAAGGTTTTCTCTCGTCAATAGGAGCTTGTTTCGATAGATCTCAAACGTACCACAAATGGAGTCCAAACTCCTATTCGAACATCTTTTTGAGTTTGGAATCATACGATTGAACAAGCCAAAGACTTCCATTCTGCATTATGAGTTAAGTTTGCGTGATCCAATTCCACCAGCTCAAACCTTATTCGCAATGTTCCCGAACCAATACACCTAAAGAACAAAATGGTCCCGTGATTCAATAGCATTATCAAAATGAGGACACGACATCATCCTGACTGTCAATAACTCTACGAGAAACGGTTGAAACGGGTAGGTACAAGCTCATCTGTTTGATTTTCCAGGCAAGACGTTTTTTTTTATTTTTTTTTTTTTAATTTTATTTTTTTTTTTTTTTTTTTTTTTACTTTTTTTTTTTTTATTATTGTATTATGTTTTTATTTTATTTTATTTTTTTAACATTTTTTTTTATTTTTTTTTTCTTTTATCTTTTTTTTTTCTATTTTTTTTTTTTTTTTTTTTTTTTTATTTTTTTTATTTTTTTTTATTTATATTATTTTTATTTTTTTTTTTTATTTTTTTTTCAACACCCCCCTCTTTTTTTTTTTTTTTCTTTTTTTTATTCTTTTCTTTTTTTTTTTTATATTTTTTTTTTTTTTTTTTATTTTTTTTTATTTATATTTTTATTTTTATTTTTATTTTATTTTTTATTAACTTTAATTTTTGTTATTTTTGTTTTTATTTTTTATGTTTTTATTTAATTTTATCGGGGACACACTTTACCATCTAGTTTCTTCTACTAAGATACGGAAGGCATATCTCATCGGATACGTCTGCGAGCAGAGGCCACGAAAAATATTACCCGTACTCTCCAGATTCCAAATTCATCTGTCAGCGAAGGTACGATAGTTGACAGAACGAACCAAATTCTACCAAGCTGTCGAAATGATTTTGCTCGATTACCCCCTCTAGAATTCGACGGAAGGGAGCAGACCCAAACTCAGTGTCGCCTATCTTGGAAACTAACAGTACATCCTTTGAGGATTCAAGCGCGTATATTCTGAGGGAAAAATGTATTTAAAAATGCCCATAGTAAGGCCAATGATCAACAGAATTTGGTGGTTGGACTCCCGTTTCCCATTCTTATGAGTCAGATAATCAAAAAACCGTACATCACCCTTTTCTTTGGAGAGATTGAACTTCAATCAAAATCGAAAGCACATGATTTGCCGAGTAGAAGTCATTCCGATATGATTTTTACCCACCACCCGTGATAGCCACAATATCTTTAGTCCAAAGAGAGTCTTTTTGCGAGAGAAACTTCCAAACCCACTTAATCATTCATGCCTTCTGTTTAACGAAATAAGCTAGACACGCCTTAGCCCGCCTGTTTTTTGTCTGTCAAAACATTGTTCCCATTTAACCCAAGATGCCTTTTTACTACCGGATCATGGCCATTAAAAGAAATGACTTCTTTATAGCTCCAAGATATGGAGCACCTTTGAAGGAACTTTGAAAATTAGGAACATGGAAGAACGGAATAGATCTAAAACGATTTCAACAAAGTTTAAACGACCAACAATAGAGAAAGTTTTGGATTTTCCATTTTGGAAAGCCGAGACTTCACTTTTTCAAATTATCTCTTGCCATGCTTGAACACGTTGTCATAGAACCTCCCACTATGTCCCAAGATAGTAGAAAGGACAACTTAAGAACGAGAACATCCTAACTTTGCAGCCCGCTCTTGGATGACCCTGAGCACTTTCCACCTTAATCCCCAGTATCTTCTTTTGTTCAAGATAAATCTTAAGGCCGAAGCATGAAAAAAGACTTCAAAAACGTGAATCAAAAGTTGGAGATATTTACCGGTCACTCCAGCTCCTCTAAGAAATAGCATCATCCGCATAGAACATATGCGAAAGACAATAATATTGATCATAACCCAATACCTTTAAACATCTCCGCGTTTACGATCTTGGAAAAGATAAATGAAGGCTCTTCCACACGTAGGAATAAAGAGGAAGGGGGTAAAGGACGCCTTGTTTCAACCCTTTTAGAATTGGAACTCATTCGTAGGAATCCATTTGACAAGATAGAACCCATAGAAGAAGTTATGCAACTTTTTTGATCCAAGTACGCCATTATACACTGAAACAAACTCTTTAAGAACTCATCTAAAAAAAATCCCATTATCGATCGAAGGCCTTTCAAAATCGACCTAAAAAATTAGAGTTTTCTTCTTCTTTTGGTACAACCACTGGAGAAGAATCTATTAAGGAATAAACGGCACCGCTCTAACATTTGTCTTTCGGCGATAAACGCTATAGCCTTCATTACCAATGTCCCCCAACACATTAACAAGCGGTTAGACAAATCTTGCAATGATCTTGTAGATACTTCCAATGAGGCTTAATAGGTCTAAGTCCTGACCAGTTAGAGTTTCAAGGACATTTTGGGATCAAAGCTATAAATGATGAGTTCAACCAGGAGGAATTTCTCATGATATGAAGAAATGATCTTCACAGAATATAAACATCGTGCTCAATAACAGGCACAAAAATGCCTATAAAAGCAAAAGAAAACCCGTAGGGCCCGGGATTTTATCTGTGCCACAGCCCAAACAGCCACATTTTAATCTCCTGTTTAGAAAAACTTCTCGTCTTCGAGGTCCTGGACCTTTTGATCTCAGAAATAGTTTCGGAAAATCTCCATATCAATATTAGCACGCCTCTCCGAAGGTTTAGGAATCTATTCCTGAAAATGAGATAAAGAAATTCTTGGTTGACATCATTAGGCAGCTCCTACAAAGCCCCATCAATCGTAATACCCTGATGTTCATTTGATTACGTTTTTTATTCAAAATTCCTTTGGTGGAAAAAATTTTGAGTTTCATCGCCTTCGATTGACCATTTCGATCCTTGGCCTTTTGAGCCAAAATCCATGGATATGCATATGATCAATGTTACGAAGAGCAGCCAAACACCTCCATTCTTTTTTCCGCTTCTACCTCAGACCTCTACCTTTGTCAAATATCAGCATCTAACTGGTTTTTCAACGCCTTTCTTAAGTTTGCAATAGTAGAAATGTTTCACTTTTGTTATCTTTCTAATCCACATCTTGATGTGAGCTTTAAGGAATTTTCAATTTACACCGCCAAGTTACGCATTCAATTAGGAGTCACAGAAGGGGCAGTTTCCAAGTGAAGTGACGAAATCATAAAAGACTCGAGATGAATCCAATGGTTGAAAGAATCGGAAGGGAAACGGACATATTCATGGCCGACTTCGAAAGAAGATCGGTCATGTGAATCGGATAAGAATTGGTTCCAAAGTGATTGACGACTAAAGTGAGGTGAAAATATTTAGCAAATTGTTAGTACAAAAAATCTATCCAACTAGCTTCATATTTGGTCGCCAGACTTATACACCAAGTGAAGCATTGCCTCCAAGATGAACTTCTTCAAGACCCGAGGAATTAATAAAAGAATTAAAAAATATTCGCCCCTAACGAACATTAAAATTAGTACCAAACTGTCTGATTTGACGCGAACCTCATTGGAAGTCCCAATATATCAGACGAACTCTCCTGCCATGCTCTATAACCTTGCGCCAAGTCAGTCCCAAAGCATACGATTATCACGCGGATCATGAGAGCATAGACATCCAATAATCATGAGTCCAATACCGTTCAATAACCAAAACACCCCTTAATAATGATAAAAAAATCCGAAATAGTGAAGCTTTTTTTTACCATAAATGTGTTGGGATTCCAAACACACAATGATTCCACTGTAGATTGCCTACGAATTACTATGAGATGCTCAAAAGTCGAATTACCCCAACACCGGGAACGAACATAATAAGAATCCATAGCACCTCCTAACGTGGAGATGGTTTGGTTACAGCCGACCGACACAATAGTGTTTTCTTAGTGTTTGGAGAACCTCTTACAATCAGCCTCGTAAATGAATGGTGACAAATAAGTGTTACTGGGCTCTGTCTATTGCAACCTATACGCTTCAGGTCCACCCCCCCCCCACCCCCCCCCCCCCCCCCCCCCCCCCCCCCCCCCCCCCCCCCCCCCCCCCCCCCCCACCCCCTCCCCCCCACCCCCCCCCCCCCCCCCTCCTCTATTCTGTCATTATTAGCTTTCGAGCATATTTAAGTATTAGAACCAAAAGATGCTAATAGAAGTTAGAATATTTTAAAAATAACATTAGGTATATGAAGTCAAGGGGAACACTGATGTTTAAATATTCACACCTGTACATCGTTAGGTTACAAGTTAGTATTTTCACTTATCTTTTAATGTGGCTGTATATTAGCAGTCCTGCCTCTTGACGATCTTTGGCTGGTTACTATGCGTATGTCCTGTTCGTTCCTTCACTTTGGCCATAGTTTTTCAAATGGGTACTCTCTGCCTTTTTTCCGGTCCTTTCCTACCTGCTTTCAAGTCTCTTTGCATTGCTGGGGTACTTCGGTGTCTGATTGGGACAAACAGCGTTATCTGTTTGTATTCACTTGTTACCGAAACTCTTTACAGGCTTTCGTAACCCTCGGTACTCAAAACACCTCAGTGTAAAAGCAAATATGGGTTCACGTGTATGTGAAAATATTTATTGTTATTTTTAAAATGGTTGCTAGTATTTTTCTTAATGTTGTTTCTGATAGCAAAGTAAAAAAAAATTGTTTACGAGATTAACCATCTAGAAGTGCTTTTGATACTTCTTTTTTGCGGCACAATTAATGCTCTCCAAAAGTATTTGTTGCACTCACGACTTTTTTTTGTTCAAAACTGTGTTTCTCAACACACGAACATAGTGGGTTTTTCCACCATCTTTTTCTAGTTGCACCCCGAATCACATCCAAAAAGAGACTTATTATTAGTCATTCAACGCTTCGGTAAATAAAAACCAAAGTTTAAACATCCAAAATTCTAGAACATCCCACATTACATGAATTTAAATCAACTTCAAACACTAAGCTTACTGCAAACAGATACTCCTCATCATTTGAATTTTTAGG
Organism: Tanacetum coccineum; assembly: GCA_026074375.1. NCBI lineage: Eukaryota > Viridiplantae > Streptophyta > Magnoliopsida > Asterales > Asteraceae > Tanacetum > Tanacetum coccineum. The sequence goes on from BQNB010131273.1 coordinate 6,642, forward strand.
AAGTCAATTATTCACAAAATTTTATTAATAGGGAAATATAATTATGTGCAAGCATAAGCATGATGATAAAGAAAGGAGTAAAGCAAGAAGATGTCATTATCTATTATCATGACAATTTTCAATGCTAGTAAAATAAAGGCTGCAGAGATATTATATGCATGGAAGATTGTTTCGAAATTCAAATAAGGGCACAAAATAAGCTAATCCAAACATAGTGTGTCCTCATTTCAATTTTCACAAAAAACACAACCTGATCCGTTTACACATGACTTGAGCATCATAGTTCATTTAATGTCTAAAAAGAACAGTTGATATAAAAAATGTTTGGATGTGCGCCTACAACTCTACGTTTGCACAGATAGCTTTATCCGTTTAAGAGGGTGTTTGGATTTACTTATTGTTTTGCTTATGCTTCTACTTATTCATGCCATTTAACATAAAAGTAATCTACATTTTGTGTATATACACAAAAGTTTTTTTGAATCAAAAGATACAAATTTTAAAAAGTTAGCCATATTGTTTAAAAATATACATTACCTTATAAAGCCTGGTTCAATAACCCCGACGGAAGCAATCCTAATCTTTTATTTGACTGTATTGAAGATGTCCTGCACCGGGCTTTAATTTCAGAAGTTAAGAAACGACATCGGTGAGAATGGAAAAAAAGTACACAGTTGAAGAACAGTTTTCACCGTCAAACAGTCCAGCACGCGACAACTTTGATCTTCCTTTTTTTTATCTAAAAGTGTAACTGCATTTTGCAAACGTATGTTCAGATATTGATCGTCTAAAAATTGCAAAGAAATTACCTTCATTAACTATTTTTTTCTCTGTGTTAATGGTAGCATACCTGATAAGCTTCCATCTGACCAATGTGGACTACTCCATGGTACGCCGCAAATTGCATATCAGTTATGGTGCACACAGTATCGTATAACAGCGTAGGCCGGAGGGTCTGCAAAGTAACAACAGTGTGGTGGTTTCTTCTAACCTGCAATAAGGTGAAATAAGTTAGCGCATTCAAGACAATTCCTCATTATTTAGGGTAAAGTGAAATAGACGCTTAAAGAGAACAACAACATATAGAGTAGTTAAATTTTGAGCAGAAAAATAATGAATCCCAAACACGGCTTTAAACATAAACGAAAACAAATATACCAAGGCGGTGTTTGGATAAGCTTATTCTATGAGCTTCTCGGCTTATTAGGATATGTAAATGCCGAAAAAGCTTACTTTTTTCAGCTTATTGTTATGAAAGTATAGAGTTGATCCAACCGCGATAGGCAGTTTCATAAGCCGAAAAAAGTAAGCTTTGTTCACTGCAGTACACGTAAAACATAGGTAAATAAAGAGTTACCTTGATTTATTCTATCAATGACTTGGCTAGTCATGTATCGACCCTAATAGATTCACATATGCGTCACTAAGATAAATGACCTATTTTTCATAGCAGGAGTTCAAGAAAGCTTATATTATTACATGGCTTAAGCTTAATTCACAAAAGCAACTTGTTACATTTACATGTAAAATTCTAAGCAAAAGAGGTTTTACCTAAAGTTAGCCTTCGGCCCACCTAACGCTTTTGTTAACGGCAACCGTCCCATAACAGAATTCTTTGGTAACTTGGTACTCAGGAAATTACACTCCACATGCCACGTTGGTCTTAACAGTACTGAGATAAAATAGTAGAGCCATTTCAGTTTGTTGAGTTAAAGTTTCTGCATTTCCATACTTCACACATGAGTAAAAACGTCCATTTGCTTATGATACAGATAAAATAGAACACAAAACATGACATCATAAAAAATGCTCATATTTCCTTTGCAAACTACATAAATCCTAAGTTTTATAAAAACAAATGGTATTGTTCTAGCTAACCAACAGACCTACAGCAAACTAATATAAACAACCCTATAACCATAACCTAATTTGCCCAATGATTCACAAAGGTTACAATAACACACAACGTTGGGCGTTCATAATCAGGTGAAACGCACCCGTCATAAACATCGCATGTGGCAAATACTGATTTGATATATGAGCATAAATAATTAATTTTTAAGTTTTCTTTGTGACAACATCCGCACCCCGATTTGACCCCATTACCCATAACCTATAATTCATGAAAGCAAAACAGTCTGAACATTAATTAGACTAGAATCATATGATATATGCTCATGTTAACGCGTTAAGCAAACCATCAACCAAGCCAGCCAATCGTTTTTGAGTGCAACATGACCAGATACTAACATTTGTGTTTAAAATTCATTTATGTATGCTTAAAACCACGCAATCAGCAATTAGGTTGTTTCTATAAGTAACCGAGCTTACGAAGATGTACCTGCTCGTGTGCTTGTTTAAGCTCCCGCTCAAGATGGGTAAGCTTAATTGTACTACTTTCCAGCTGCTGAACATATGCCTCTGAACATATGCCTGCATCAATAAGAAAACCTAGTTAAGGAAAACCAACACATAGGCGCATATTGCACCCAATTTTTTTTTGATATGACAAAAGCAAGATTTATACTTTATTCCTCAATAGATACTTGGTAGCAGCTTCTCGATTCTGAGCCAGCCCCCCAAGTATTGACAGTACATGTTTTTACGCATAGCACAACAAATAATTAAACACAATTGAACCCAATCTAATACTGTTAGCTAATAAGGCCTATAGACCCGGCCCACTTGTTTAAGCCCGTTAAATAGTTAGGGTTTTGTTTGTGTTTTGTCTTTATAATACTCTTGTATTCTTCTTAGTTTATAATCAATTCAATATTGTATCTTTAGTTTCTACATGTTATCAAGAGCCTAGGTTCAAGTCGCTATATATTTTCATCCTTCGGTCATCAACTAATTGTTGGTGATCCGGAGGAATCTTGTTTAAGGTTCGTTTAGCTATGAAGAAAAAGAAGAAAAAAAAGGTTCGTTTGAAAATTTTGATATTGGTTTGAAACATCGAATTTGATATCTCGCTTTCTGTTGTTCGATTGGTTTAATTATAGTGTGGTTTATTGTTTGTTTGGTAGAATATTGGTGACGAGGGTGAGATATTTGTTTTAGTAAATTGTTTGAAGTTTAATCTTTGGAATTTGTTTTTGATTGGATGGAAGAGATATGAGTGTCGGTTGCTTGAAATAATAAATATTGTGTTGGATCTAATAATTAGTGCATTTGATATGAGGAATTCTCGATAATCGTATATGTGTATATGATGACGTATAGTATGGGCACCAAGCTTACTGGGCTTAGTTCATAATATACGCATATGGGCCCAGGCCCAATACAACAAATAGCCGGATTGCTAAGCCTGACAAGGGTCACGCTCCGGATATTTCAAAGACGCATGTGAGTATCTTCAAAGCCGCACCCGTTGCACTTCCGCGGACAAACACTGACCGCGGAAGAATACTCGCGTCCGCAGACACGATTACATGTGGATTTTTGCCCGACAAGGGACCCACTCTGGCTACTAACAGTTGCAAGCGAAATACTAGGAAACCCTAGTATTAGGCTTGCCTATAAATAGGGGTCATTTCACACCCCAAAAAGGTACATTCTGTCTGACAATTAATACACACACATGCTCTGACATTTTCTTTGATTCTCTGACAAACATGTATACTTACTCTCACGCCAGAGCTTAATCGTGGGGTCCGCCCCGCGATAAGGCTAACAGTTTACTCTCATTTGTGCAGATTACCATCTCATTACTTGGATTAGTACAAGATCAACATCAAATTCTACTTCTTCACCCCCTACACGGTTTTTGTACTAACAAGTTGGCGCCATCCGTGGGAGCGATATAACTGCGTTCCTTGAAAATACTCACCATGAGCAATCACGAACAACCTACCCCTAGCCATCCCAAGTCTGATGTGCGGAATACGACGGGGAAGAACAAACAAATCCTCCAGGACTCCGTGAGAACTACATCCGCTGTAGATCTCGAAGAGTTCTGCGAAAAGCACTATGAGAAACTATTACCAATTATGGCAGATAAGTATGAGTATGAGAAGAGGAAGAAAGAAAAGCTGGAGGAAGTAAAAGCAAGACTTGACTTTGGCGACGCCCGGAAGAAGAGCACTAGGGCGCAGGAATCAGCGTATTCTGAGTCTAGGACAATATCACCAAGAAGACAAAGACGCTCTCGCAGCTCGCGCCGCAATCCTAGTGTCTTCACTAGGTTGAGACGTGAAAGGTCAAGATCGCCACGGCATGAATACAAGAGCAAGGAAAGGAGAGAAAGCACCGTGTTCAAGAGACTCGGAAGCAGAGGACGGAGTACATCTGCGCACTCCGATAGCCGTCAGGAAAGCTCAAGGTATACGGAAAATCACTCTGAGAGCGAAGACAGTGAAGTTGGGCACTGGAAGTCTAAATCGCGAGAAAAAGTCCAGTGTCGAAGATGATGATCTCTCTCAACCTTGGGTATGCGTCGAGACTGATCCGTTTACATCTCGAATCCGTCACTTCGACTTCCCTAAAACACGAATGCCAAGTCATGTGAAAACATACAACGGAAGCGAAGATCCTGAAGATCACTTGAAAATCTTCCAGGCAGCAGCAAAAACGGAGAGGTGGGCCATGCCAACATGGTGTCACATGTTTAATTCCACACTTACCGGAAACGCCCGGGTGTGGTTTGACGATCTCCCCCCAAAATCAATAGACAGTTACAACGATCTAAGAGAAGCATTCCTGAAAAACTACCTCCAACAGAAAAAGTACATCAGAGACCCCATAGTGCTCCACAACATCAAACAAAAAGACCGCGTTCATTACAAATCAAGGCATTTTTTGCTACACAAAAATGCCTTTCGGTCTAAGGAACGCTGGTGCAACTTATCAGCGGCTAGTGGACAAAACATTCCACGGACAAATCGGTAGAAACCTTGAGGTATATGTGGATGATTTGGTCATAAAAAGCCGCACGGAGGATGAGGTTGTCCGCGACATAGAAGAAACATTTAAGACGCTTAGAAAAATCAACATGAAACTGAACCCAAAAAAGTGCACCTTTGGAGTTGAAGAAGGAATGTTCTTAGGATACCAGGTCAATACTAAAGGCATTAAGATATGCCCAGACAAGGTAGACGCCGTATTAAGCCTTCAATCACCAAAATGCTTGAAAGACGTGCAGAAGTTAAATGGAAAATTGGCAAGCTTAAACAGGTTCTTAGCAAAATCAGCGGAGAAATCATTACCATTTTTCAAAACTTTAAAAAAATGCACAAAGAAGAGTGACTTTCTATGGACGGAGGAAGCGGAAGCTGCGTTCAGACAAATGAAGGAACATATAGCAAAGTTACCTATGCTCACCGCTCCAGAAGAACAAGAGGAACTTATCGTCTACCTGGCAGCATCCAAGGAGGCGGTTAGCGCCGTACTAATGACGGAAAGAGAAGCCAGGCAGATGCCAATCTACTTTGTCAGCCGGGCGCTAAGGGGCCCGGAAGTAAACTACACCGCCATGGAAAAATTGGTGCTAGCATTAGTACATGCAAGCAAAAGGCTAAGAAGATACTTCCAAGCTCATCCAATCATAGTAATAACAGATCAACCCATCAAAAACATACTATCAAACCCAGAAGTCGCTGGTAGGATGCAAAAGTGGAGCATACAATTAGGGGAATTTGGTATACATATTAGCCGATTTTATCGTACAAAGACCAGAGGAAGAGGGTCAGGACGATTCCACAAAGGAAGAAGAAACGCTCCCGGCACGGTGGACTTTGTTCACGGACGGGTCATCTTGTGTTGACGGATGCGGAGCAGGATTAATACTCACGGATCCGGAAGGGGTAGAATTCACATACGCTTTAAGATTTCAGTTTGAAGCAACTAACAACGAAGCAGAATATGAAGCATTGATAGCAGGATTGCAGATAGCGAAAAAAATAGGCGTCTAAAACCTCAAAGTAAATGTAGACTCAAAACTGGTAGCAAACCAAGTAAATGGGACTTACATCGCAAAAGAAACAGACATGATCAAATACTTAGAAAAGGTAAAAGCACTGTCCAGTACCTTCCGAGCGTTCTTAATAAAGCAAGTCCCAAGAAGCAAGAACAAAAAAGCGGATGCACCAAGCAAAATGGCGTCTACCAGCTTTGCACATCTCAGCAAATAGGTGTTAGTAGAGGAATTCAAAGAGAAATCCATGAACGAAAGAGAGGTGCTCGCCGTAGTAGAAGAAGAAGGGGATACCTGGATGACCCCGATTCATAAATACCTCATGGATGAAACTTTACCAGCAGAAAGAAAAAAGGCAAGGGCGATAAAGCGTAAATGACAACGTTTCACCATCATCAACGGAATATTGTACAAAAAATGATTTCTAGGCCCATGGATTCGATGTGTAGGACCCTCACAAGCGAACTACGTTTTGCGGGAAATACACAAAGGCTCATGTAGCATGCATGCGGGCACACGATCCGTTGTTTCCAAAGCTCTAAGGACCGGTTATTTCTGGCCGACAATGCACAAGGACGCAAGGGTGCTTATAAAAGCATGTCAGGAATGCCAAGTGCATAAACCCGTCCTAAGAAATCCGCAGGAAAAATTGAATCCGATCACATCTCCGTAGCCATTTTACAAATGGGGTATCGACATTGCTGGACCTTTCCCGAAAGGACCCGGTAAAGTCAAATTTCTAATAGTGGCTATGGATTACTTTACCAAATGGATAGAAGCAAAACCAGTTGCAACTATCACAGGAAACCAAGTAAAAAAATTTGTATGGGAAAACATAGTATGCAGATTTGGTCTTCCAGGAGAAATTATATCTGACAATGGGAAACAATTTCGAGATAACCCCTTCAAGGATTGGTGTGAAAAATTGTGCATTCAACAACATTTTGCTTCAGTAAAACATCCTCAGACGAACGGACTGGTTGAAAGAGCAAACAGAAGTCTGGGGGAAGGAATAAAAGCAAAACTGGGCAATGACAACAAGAACTGGTTGGAAGAAATTTCTCATGTACTTTAGGCACACCGTACCATGGTCAAGTCCAGTAACGGAGACACTCCGTTCTCATTAACTTACGGAACGAAAGCTGTCATCCCGGCGGAAATTGGAATGCCCACGTTCAGGACAGCAGAAGTAAATGTGGCCGAAAATGATGAAGCGTTGGAAATCAACTTGGAACTGCTAGAAGAAAAGTGAGAGCAAGCAGCGATAAGAGAAGCAAAAAAGCAAGAGGCAAATGGAAAAATACTACAACACCAAAGTCAGAAATGCAAGCTTCAAGCCGGGAAACTTGGTGTACCAGAGCAACGAAGCAAGCCATGTAGAAGACACTGGAAAGTTAAGACCTAAATGGGAAGGCCCATACGAAGTCACGGAAGCACTTGGGAAGGGATCGTACAAGTTAAAAGACCGCGACGGAAGAGAACTCCCGAGAACCTGGAACGTTTGCAATCTCAAGAAGTGTTATATACATAAAATGTAAGCAACCTAACCATACGGACTCCGTGATGGGAAGAGCATTTTTATCTTTATTCCTTGTAGTAATTTTTAAATATCGTGTAATATGATTTTAATTTTAATGAAAAAAGTGAAGATTAGCTACCTTCACAAGTTATGCTTTGAAAAATTCTATCTTATTACTTTGCAAAGTCATTTATTGTGATTAAGCCGCGCACACACGGAGCACGCCTCCATCAATGTTATTCCGTATAACAAAAGGATGAGTAACCTCACAATTAGCTCAAAGTACATAAGAGGTATTGCAAACCCGGTACCGGGAGAATAACCCACAAAATATTCAAACAAGACTATCCTACTAAAGATATCAAACGTGATATAAAAAGATAGCAGCAACATTTATATATAACAGACATGTTCAAACTTGAAGTGTTGCAAAAGTGGTTACATACAAAATACCGCCACAAAAAGGCCACATGCGGCCGCGGTATAAAAAGCACCATAACGGGCCTAACTGTTAATAGCCGTGGTATTTTAATTACAAAAAAAACCGCAAGGTCACATGCGACCACGGAGGAAAAAGCAAATACACCTACAGGACAGCATCCCTAGCTTCATCATCCAATTTGGAAAACGCAAGATCACCTCCGGTTGAAGCATCGATATTTTCTTCACCTTTATGACCCCGGAGTAACGTTCTTCGGAACCACATCCACCAAATCAGGATTCTTATAATCTTCCACAGAAACAGAAGGACCAGAATGGGGAATAATGATCACGGTAGATAAAACATTGGTAGCAGGAACCTCAACCAGCGGCTCAATCAAAGCCTCAACGGACAAATGATGATCTAAGGAGACAAATACATCTTTCAAGAAGGGGAGACGCTCAACAAGATTTCTTTCCATCTTCTCCATTCTTCCGCGGCAAATATCCAAAGCCACAGACAAAGCTTGGCTCCCAATAACAACCCTATCCTGCTTGGCTCCCAATAGTACAAGATCAACATCATATTCTATCTCTTCATCCCCCTACACGGTTTTTGTACTAACAATTACTTTTTCTTAAGAACGTCGTCACACATGGGGTAAAGAGAAGAACTTTTGCTTAGTTGTATACATTGGTTTACATATTTTATACATGTTGAGATCGGTATTGTGTTGTTTGGTTTCTCGGGTTGGATGTTGTTAAGCAAAAATAATAAGATCTACTAGAGAACTTAACAATTCGTATAAGTTTCTAACTTTTTTTTATCTTTCATATCAAAGAGTCGATCTTTTTTATATTGTTGCCTTGTTGGTTTCATTGATTGATACTGTTTGAAGGAAAAAAAAAATATTTAAAACCTTGAGATTACCAATCCTTATAAATTTATAACTTTTTGTTATCTTTGATATTACGAGTATTATATACCATAGGCGTAGAGATCATGTGTTTGTATAAAGGTGACAAAAACTTGCATACAAGTCACAAACGATTCCCTCATAGAGTGAAATACAAACACCGTTCACCTTCAATCCCGACATAACATTGATCAAAAACATATATGTAGGTAAGTTATAGCGATAAAAGTTGTGCCGCCATCACAAACTACAATCTTTAACACATAAATGTAAGTTGTACCGCCATCACAATTGATTCACGCATAAAGTGAAATACAAACACCATTCACCTTTCAATCCCGTCACAGACGATTTACTCGTTGAGTGAAATACAAACACAAACACCATTTAGATTTCAATCCCGTCATAAAAGTGATGGAAAACAACTTTCAATCACCAAACACAATCTAAATGCCTTTGTCAAATGTCACCGCTGCAGCCTCCCGGCATGAAAGTGATATGGAAAACAGCTTTCAACCATGTTACTAATAAGAAATTGATAGTAAGGTATCGTAGTAATTATTGCTTTACATGAAATGGCAACTTTATTTGGAATTTAACATCAAAAGAGAATTTATCAACCAGATTTGTCATTTGTAAATATCCACATTTAGAAACTTCAAAAAAAACCATAATCTTCAAAAACCCTAATTAATTTTCCTCCCTTCAACCCCTCCTCATCTTCTTCCTTAATCTTTCATTCAATCAAAAAAAAAACCCTAATCTTCAAAAACCCTAATCAGTTTTCCTCCCTTCAACCCTTCCCCATCTTCTTCATTGATCTTTCATTCAATAAAAAAAAACCCTAATCTTCAAAAACCCTAATCAATTTTCTTCTTCATGGGAAAGCAA
>BQNB010131274.1:0-18806 GCA_026074375.1 Tanacetum coccineum
TTTGTGGCTTTTTCTCCCATAAGCTCCTAAACCGGACTAATAATACGTGCTCTTTTCGAAAATTAAACTTAAATCAACAATTTTTGAAAGTATGAATAATATCAATAATTTTAGTTCAAATTTATACTTATATTTTCTAAAAAGAAATTTTCTCTATATCTTGGTAATATAAAAAAATGAGTAATAATTATAAACTGTGGGCTAATAAAATTTTACTACATCTTGCCGGCTCACAACCGATGTTGCAGTCTTCAAAATAAGGCACATAGTAATTATCCGAGATTGATAAAATTTTGTTGCATCTTGTCGGCTCACAATCGATGAAGGTCGAGGATTTTATTAGTTTAATGGATGAGTAATTATATTAAGTGTGGTAAACGTGAATTAATAAATATAGGAAAAATCTCCTTTTCTTAAATTTAAATATGCTTTTGAACTAAGACTATTACATTTTAAGTTGTAATTTTATGTATATACGGGAAAACCTAAGAGTTTTTTAAACCGAAGGTCCGTGAGTCTCGATACTAGTCTCTGTGGGGTGTCAAAAGCCTGGTCACTTAGCCGCAAGGTTGGGATGTGCCGAGACGAAATTCGCTACATGGGATGATCTCGCCTTCAAACTCTTTATTCTCAGGTAGAACGTGAAGCATAGAAATTTTGCAAAAAGTTGATCCATGGTTGAAATTCAAAATGGCACATTCACCTAATATATAATAATTGTCGGGAGTGAAAAGTTCACAAGTTATAAATATGAGTAGTGTTAGCATCTTAACTTATATTTGACGGTGATTTCGTTTTTGTGCTTGGTTTGGAACAAGTGAAAAGTCGAGGACGATGAATTTATCCTTTTGGGTCATTTTAGGATTGAAATGCTTCTTGTTTTATGATCCCTAAAGTTATAAAAAATAACGAAAGTCAAACATGTTAGTTAGTTGCTTAAAAAGAAAAGTACAAAAAAATGAGAAAAAGGAAAAATACAAAAATATGTGTGGGAATAAGTGTAAATATTTAAAAATGGTCAAAACGGGGCTTTTCAAAGCTATTGATTCTTTAATTCCCCTTGATGAACACTTAGCTACTTTTCGAGGTAATTAGTCAAGGGGGATTGAGATTCTTGGTTTTCTTAAGTGTTTACTTATGGCATTGCGTGAGGACACGACAATATCTTAGTATGGGGGATTTTGGTATGTGCTTAATTACACATACCTTTTGCCTATAAAAACGTGCCTAAAATGACCAAAATATACCAAAAATACATTGTATTTGTGTGTTTTGTGATTTATATTGTGCAGGTAACGGATATCTAAGAAAAGGACAAAAACGAAGCCAAAACGACAAACCCGAGCACGGAATGGAAAGAGCGTGAAAAAGTTAAAAAGTGAAAGTCAAAGTCAACCAAAAAAAGTCAACCAAGTCAAAGTCAAAAGTCGAAGACGAAGCCGGTATCAAAGAAATGTTAAATGGGCCAACCCGTACCCATCTAATGGGCCGGGTCAGCCCATTAAAACATTATGAAGATCATAAAGAGCCCAAAGTCAAATATATACTTGCCCAAATCCTTTTATAACAAAAGCCCAATACTAAGCCCAATCCTACTTAACACCTATAACCATAAACTCATTAACCCCCTTACACCGTTAGTCCTTAAGGACTAACAACGTCAGTCCAAAAGGACTAACGGTGCAAACATATAACAAAAACAGGGGATTAACCCCGTTATCTAAAAAACAAAACTCCATTTTCCCGCCATCACTGTACATCTTCTACCCCACTCCCTAAAACCTGTTACCCTGCTCCCCAAAACAAATATGTCACCATCCCATCAAAACCCACACCATAAAACTCCAAATGCCACCTTAGCGATCCTAAGCTTTCTCATTCGTCCAAGGTAGAAGACAAAAATAGAAGGTCGAGATGATACTACTTGGTGAACATTCAAAATGAAGGGCTGAGATTGATTTATGACTCACTCACTCAACAAACACACATCAGTTTACACTAACAGAAGAAACACATATGTGAAGACCCAAGACTTGAAGTTTAATGAAATCTAAGTTTTTATGTTTATATCCTGTTTTTGAGTTAAATGCATTTTATGATTTGAAAAACGTTTGACAAGCTCACAAAAGTTCTTTTTATTTCATACTTAAGCTGTTTGCTTAAACACTACAAGTTTTTCTATAACTATTAGTGTTTAAGCCATTTTTACCCTAATTCACTCAAAAAGCTCATTTGGAAGATAAGCCAGAAAAGGAAGGGCTTATGGGTTTTACTAGCTTGTCTTTGACAAGCTAGAGCTTGTAGATCATCTTATTTAAGCACTTTTTGCCTTGTTTAGAGCAAGGGCTTTTGTAAGTTCTCATTTTTAAGTTTTAAAGCTTATTTACTGTTCTGCTTATTTCTTTGCTTATTACTGCTTATTTCTTTGCTTATTTATGCTTATTATTGATGTCTAATGCTTATTTATGCTTGCTTATAGCCTAGAAGTCATTTAGTTAAGTTTTAGTTTAAAACTGTCTTAAATAGTGTAAACTGCTTATTTGGTTTGCTTATTTTCTAGTGCTTATTTATTGTAGGAATTTGCTTATTATTGCTTAATATTCATTGTTATTAATCTGTCTTTAAAAACCTTAGCTTATATCAGTCTTTTTCAAGCTTAAAATGGAATTTGGATTGTTAAAGGGGTGTTTGGGTTAAGGTTCAAAATGGGTCAAAACAAGCTGAAAATGGTTTTGGGTCATTAATCTAACTTCAACAAGTTTTTTAAGTACTTTTAATCAGTTTCCAAAAGTTTTTAAGGTTTAAAACTTATTTTCAAAGTTTTTTGTATGTGTGTTTTGAATCTGTGGTAATTTTGTCTTTTACTTTAGCTTATTTGGTTTAATTTTGATTAAGTGCTATTTGGTGTCAATTTCATGCTTGTTATGAGTCTAAAAATGCAGTAGAATAAAAGTGGTTAAGTGTGGCATTTGCAATTTAAGTTTAAGTAAAAATCTGTCAAGTTCATGTTTCAGTTTTTAAAGTCTTGAAAAGCCACTTTTCAATCTCAAATTTAGGTTAGTTAAAAGCTGTTTTTAGAGTCTGAATTTAAGAGCATAAGCTCATTAGTTGTCAATCTTTATCTGTTTTAGCTTATTCTAGATTTTAAACTTATTTCACTAGCTTAAAATTAGGCCTGAACTTTGCCTTTTGTCTTTTCAAAAACTGAAAAAACTCAGCATACACTGAGTGTCACAGCCATTTTCATAAGCCTTTTAAACAGCTTATTTGAGTTTCAAACTCATTTCTCTTTGCTGATTTTAGAAGCTTATTGTATAAGCTTTAAGTTTTGATGAGCCTTTAAGCCATAAGGATCCATTAAGGGGCTTAAAATCAAGCCCAAAAGTGCCTCATTTGTCTGTTTTCAGTATTGATTGGTCAAATAGCTTATTTGCTTTTCTGAGCTTATGGCTTATTGTATTTGCTTAATTTGTGTTTAGAGTGGCTTATTAGGATAGGAAGAAGCTGCTTGTAGCTTATTTGACTTTAGTTTAAGCTTTTAGAAGCTTATTTGCAAATTTGAGTTTAGCACTAGTGTTTTTAAGCTCTTAAATGCAATCTGCCTTTTATGCCTTTTCATTGCTTTTTAGCTTAGTTGTTTTAGCTTATTTCTAGGTTTAGTTGCTTAATAGGTATAGCTTAATATCTCTTTTAGCTTATTTGATCCTTTCCTTAGCTTATTTAGTCTTAAATCATCAAACAGTTAGCCTTTTAGTTTAAATAGCATTCTGTCACATTTTTAGCTTATTTCTGTGCTTATTTGTGCTTTTTAGAAAAGTTGCTTTTACAGAAAGTCCTTATTTTTAGCTTATCTAAAAAGTTGTTTAAAAATTTTTTGCAAAAAAAAATATGTTGGGAGTTGAGGGAAATCAGGGGTGAGCAAGGCTCGAACCCCTGACCTCAACCTCACTCAACCAACATATTTAACACAACACACACCACCACTCGTGCCCTTGGGTCTTTTCCGTTTTAACTTGCACAACTTAGATACTTAACCACATTTTGGCCCTTCAAGCTATAAGCCCTTTTCAGCTTAATAACAGCTTATTCCTATAAGCTGTTCACCCCGTCTTATTTTTCTTAGGTTTAGCATAGTGCAAAGTATTTTTCACCAATTTTCCAAATTAGTTTAGTATTTTCTTATTAATTTTTTAGATTAAATCCGTTTTTAATTCATAATAAAAAATATAAAAGTCAAAAAAATATAATTCTTTTTTTAAAAAATTTTCTTTTATCATTTAGGACTTATAAAAATTAATTTTGCTTTCGTAGGGTTAAATTTGTAGAATTTGTTTTTTTTAAAGAACGAGATTTGAATCCCGTTAACGTTTTTCGTGTTTAGGCTATAATTGCTTTCATTTTTAGTTTGCCTTTACTTGTTTGTGTATTTTTTTTGAAGAAATAGAAAACCTAATCAAATTTGTGATTATTCAAGCATTATTCCACACATATTACCTCGATTTTCCATTTATACCTCATCGGGACACGACCCGGGAAGGTTTTTAGGATTTTGCTTTGGTCATAAGTGATTATCCTTTCAAAAAGCCTTACGGAATTCTTACTCTCTCATTATAGATTCTTTGAGATAATTCTTATATTATATATATTTATATTTATATATATAGTAAAAGGTGATTAATTTTATACGTGTCAATGGACTAACGAGGTATGTGTTAGAATGGCTTGTGCTTGATGATTAGTAATGACATGTTATAGTGTTAAAGATTGCATATGTTGAATGGAATAGTGTTTAGACTAAGTGTTGATGTTCATGAGACATGTATGATTAATTAACGTATTATATATGTTCTAACCCGGTTACTTACTAAACGCAAGCTAACATTTTATTTGTTGATGTTTTGTATAGGAACTATGATGCAAGTAAGGTCTTGGATTAAGGACCTATGGATATGAAGTAGAAGGTTTGGAAGTGCGTTGGTTTATGCTTAGTATTAGATACCGGGCGTGAATAAGTTAAACCCCTTGAGTTGTTGAGTCAAAGTGTTTTGGTAATGTGAACTGTAAAAGAGGTCTTGTTATAGTGTAAAACCATATTTGCAGAAATTAAAGTGTATTGAAGTCTTATGTTATAGTCATGTGTCAAAGTGTATTGTAAAGTGGGTCAAAACGGGTGTTTGGCATAACCCGTTAAGTACGTTTTCACGGGATATTTGGACCAAATGTGTATTTGATATTGAAGGTTATGTTTTATATATAAATTTTGGAAATTTTCATATTGTTTCGGAATGTGAAAGTCGAGTTTTTGGTCGTTTTAGTCAAGTATTAAATCGGGTCAACAAGTTGTGTAGAAAATAGGTCATGTTTAGAATTTTGTATAAAATCGACCATAAGGAGTTAGAAGTCGTGCCACCATCTTTTTAAAGGTATTCAAGTCTACTTTCATCTAAAAATACTTCCAAGGGATGAAGGGTAATTGATTTTGGTCAGTTTATAAAAGAATGACAGAAAGTTATTTCCGGGACATGCGTTTGAGCAAAGTTTTTAATTTTTGGTCAAATTTAGAGTCGGAAAAGGGGCATTTCAACTTGGTATCAGAGCTTCGGTCTAAGTGAAGTAGGTTTCCATGATAGGTTGCCTAAACTTAGGCCACTCGTAGATGCGTATGTCGTAAGTGTAAGTAGCGTAGAATGTGAATGCCTTAGTTATAAGGTAGTTAGTACTTGCGGCTTTGATTTTGATGATGCTTAGACATAGAATGATTATGCAATGTGAGATATGTTATTTTGCCATAGACCAAATGATAATAATTGCGGGTAAGAATGTAAAACACTTATTGGAGAAGTGTTAAATGCGAAAACATATGTTTATATGATGTGAGGATATATATGTATGTATATGTATGTATGTATATGTATGTATGTATATGTATGTATGTATATGTATGTATGTATATGTATGTATGTATATGTATGTATGTATATGTATGTATGTATATGTATGTATGTATATGTATGTATGTATATGTATGTATGTATATATATATATATATGTATATATATATATATATATATATATATATATATAGGGTGGGGTTATAATAAAAAAGATTTTATAATAAAATAGGTAAGATGAGATGCTAGCCCTTGGATCAAATCTACCTAAATTCAAAAAAATCAAAAAAACGCAGAGCAAAAATTGTAAAAACGTCAAACTTCAGGGTCATTTATGAAACTTTGATAAAAATACATTCGCGCCTAAACTTTCCCCCAAATTAAACACACACACACACACATAAATCGCTACCAAACTTTTCGATCAAATCTCTCTCTCAAAAACACACATACACACAAATCGCTACCAAATTTTCCAATCAAACTTTCCGATCAAATCTCTCTCTCAAACCTCAAACACAGTTTCGATCATCCTAGGGAATCATGGTTAAAACATTTCAAGGACATTCACCGCCTTCTTCATCTGGAAACTATGATTGTGAGTGATTAAATTATGCTTGTGATGTGTTGATGTAAATAGAGATTAGTTAGAGAAAATAAACTTTGTTTTTTACGAAAATGATTGCGAGTGACTAAATATGCTTGTGATGTGCCTGATTATGCTTGTGATGTGATAAAATGACTTTGTTTTTGTGATAAAATGATTGCATGTTCCTGAATAACCTACTGATGTGGTAGAGGATGAACTGAGATGCATTAGGATTATGCTGATGTAGATATGTATGAGTTAGGGAAAATAGACTTTGTTTTTTGTCAGAAAATGATTGTGAGTGACTGAATATGCTTGTGATAGGGTGTTTTCTAATGTACGTAGGGATAAGTTAGGGAAAAATAGTCTTTGTTTTTTGTCCGAAAATGATTGCGAGTGACTAAATATGCTTGTCATGTGGTGGAATGTGAACTGAGATGCATTAGGATGTATGCTGATGTACATAGACATGAGTTAAAGAAAATAAACCTTGTTTTTTGTCCGAAAATGATTGCGAGTGACTAAATATGCTAGTGATGGTCCTGATTATTCTTGTGATGTGATAAAATGACTTTGTTTTTTGTGATAAAATGATTGCATGTTCCTGAATAACCTACTGATGTGGTAGAGGATGAACTGAGATGCATTAGGATTATGCTGATGTAGATATGTATGAGTTAGGGAAAATAGACTTTGTTTTTTGTCCGAAAATGAATGTGAGTGACTGACTATGCTTGTGATGTGGTAGAATGTGAATTGAAATGCATTAGGGTGTTTTTTGATGTACATAGGGATGAGTTAGGGAAAAATAGTTTTTGTTTTTTCTTCGAAAATGATTGTGAGTGATTAAATATGTTTGTCATGTGGTAGAATGTGAACTGAGATGCATTAGGATGTATGCTGATGTACATAGAGATGAGTTAGAGAAAATAAACTTTGTTTTTTGTCCAAAAATGATTGCGAGTGACTAAATATGCTTGTGATGTGCCAGATTATGCTTGTGATGTGATAAAATGACTTTGTTTTTCTGATAAAATGATTGCATGTTCATGAATAACCTACTGATGTGGTAGAGGATGAACTGAGATGCATTAGGATTATGCTGATATAGATATGTATTAATTAAGGAAAATAGACTTAGTTTTTTTTCCAAAAATGATTGTGAGTGACTGGCAAATGATGGGCCTCCTGAGGGGGAGAAATGGGCAGAGAGTCAGAAGACGTCAAAGGGTTATTACATAAGGATAAAGTTTTTACAATAAAGCGTAACAGGAAATGTTGAGCATAAAAATATAAGAAGGTGGGAGTCTTTTGTGAATGGAAGACCAATTCTACCAATGATGTGGCATCGATAATAATCAACCCTAGGGGGAGATTTTTAGGAATGAAAAGTGTAAATTATTAACAATGAATTGATCTTGTAAAAAAATAGTATAGAAAATAGTATTTATGATGTAATAAGTCAAGCTTGGTCAAACATAAGAAAATGTTGACCAAGTGATAGTCCAAAATAGAAAACTTAGCAGCAAAATTAAGTAATGTATAAAAACAACTTCCATTAAAAGGTATTTAGTGTTGGTCATGTTTGGTAATCCCTCCTCACCTTACTTAATCTTTTTTCCTTTCCTATGAAAATTGAAAATATATGAAAAACACTCTCAAAGCATTCTTCTCACACTTGCTCTCTAATAACTTTCGAATGATATCCAATGCAAACATAACATAATAACAAAACCACCTAACGTGATAAATATTGCATAAACAGTGAGCTAAATATTGTAAATTGATTGTTTTCTTCTCTCGAAAATATTTTATTTAAAAATACAATATTTTAATTTTATAATGCAATACATTATGGGCATGTGTTAGTCATAAATCGACGTCTATGAATTTGTATGTATTTTGATGCGACGTAGAGTTATGAGGGTTTCAATATATGCGTGAATTAATTTTACGGTTTCATATTAGTTTTGTAAAAACCAGTTATTTAGGGAAACATTTTTTTTCATAAGGTGGCGCTATACAATCGAATCGAACACGGATGTTCATGACCTGAGTTATTTTGATGCGCGGCTAGAAAAAAAATTAGGATTCAAATTTTCGTTGTGAGGCTACAAATAATTTTAATCAAGCTTTAAACAAAAACATGTCGCTTCTTGTTAGGAGGTTATGCGATTACTACAACATATCGAATGATGGATTACCTGTTAGGAATTATATACTACTTAAACACATAAACCATATAATACGCAACGGATAGAAGGTCCAAAACGGTGGAGTTTATGATGTATAATTATAAATTTAACTATGTTACATACCTCTTGTATTGTTATTGATTGAATTGACGGAGCAAAGAACCAAAACCCACATTTTCTTTCTTGAAACCCACGAACAAAATCAATCACCAAAGTAGATGAACTCTACGATAGTCTACACTATACGTCAATGTATATTACCCTAATGCTAGTTCAGTTAACTTCATGATTAAACCTGAATAACAAGTTTCTTGCTTATTGGATTTTTCGAACTAAAACCCTAATTGGTTTTAGGTCTGATCGGTTTATGAGTAGGAGAGGGGAGAATAAAGTTTTCTTGGTTTGTTTGTAAATTCATAAGGATTATAAGTTAATTAGATCCTTATATACTTTAACCAAACTTGGTCTCCAAGTCAAAACCCTTCACCTCCTTTTTTCACATATGGCAGGCCACCCCTTTAAACTTTATGGACTTTTTATATTTATCACACCCTAAAAATATCGCAGCGAAATGTAATCGAGGGTGTGAGGTTCATAACACAAAGTCACGAGTCATATCGAACGACCTCTATATGAGTTTTTGGAAAATACACGTTCGATTTATGAAATAGAGTTTTACAATGAACCTGTTTCCAAGTGTACTACAAAATATAAAGAAAATTTAGTTTTACAATCGAACGTCAAAAGTTATGCAATATAATCTTCGTCATGATTGAAACCCGTAAAATGTGACTCTAGTGGAATGCACCAGTAAAATCCAAGGTAATAGCATTATTTGTGACAAATGAGATTTTAGGCAGGCAGAATATGCTTTTGTAATATATAAGAGAGATGGTAATACATGATGGTGAATCAGGGTACTTGTGGAAAATCAAATCATTGAAATCTTTGCGTATTTCTCATGTCGTGTACAGTTAATATCAGTTACATACTATGTATATGTAGAGTACTTTCTATTTTTAAAAATAGTTAGAATCGAAGGTTAGTTTAAAAACTAGTTAGAAAGTTTAAGGTTTAACAATATAATTAAAGGTTTTTTTACTTAGAATTAAAGTAAATGTACAATAAATAAATAAAAGAAAAAATAATTTTTATAATTAAAAGGAGTTGTGAGTGATCGGACCGAACAAGGGAAAAAAGGAAGAATCCTAATATTGATGCACCTTGGTTTTTTGGTAATTACTTATTCCTAAGCCTATAAATACATATCATGAACTTAATCAAAAAATCACTTTTTTTCTCCTCTCTTCTCCTCCTTGTGCCGGTCGAGACAACATAAAGAAACAAAAGAGAAACCTAAAATTTTTTAGGGTTTTCATTTTCAAGAGTTAAGGTAATGTTTTCTAAATCTTTTTTCAATTCAATTGATTTTATTTAACGTAACAATTATTAATGATGGATTAGGTTATTGTAAATAATCTGTAATTAAGAGGTTTTTATCATCAAAAATTGTTTTAGGGTTAATAATTAGGGTTTTTGGGTAAGTTAATTAGTGTTAATTATGCTAAATTCGGAATAGAAATCTGGGCAGAATTTTAGGTCATCTTGCGAGAGCCATATCTCGGTCATATGGATAGCTTTTATTGATTTTCTTAAGCCTAAAATTAACTACATATAGTCTACTTTCCAACCTAAGTGGTTTTATGAATTAAAAATGAGTGTAAGTATAGTCAAATGAATCAAACAAGATTCGTTGTCAAAACTGAGTTTTTTCCGGGCAGATTCTGAGTTTGGTTATGTGAGGTCAAAAGAACTATATCAAAACGTCTTTTAATTAATGGGCTTGCTAATGTAGTAAGTTCATGATGTTTATGATTTTTTAGATTTTTTGTAGAATTTTCCTAAGTGTTTAAATGGGTCTACTCAAGCTAAACTTTTTGAAGGTCAAATTCTGGACACTTTGTGATGTTGAATTTTTATAAAATAGTTACACTCATAAAAGCTCACAACTCATTGGGGAGCTATAGGATGTGAGGAGAAGAACCAATTAGGTGTTTAAGTATTTTATTTAGAGTCATCTTGTGACTATAAAACTGAGTAAAAAGCATAAAGTTAAGAAGTAAAGTTTGTGAGGTAATTTGAGGTTAGCAAGTATGAGGAGTATATAGAAGATTTGAATCAAGATAGGATAGTAGAGTATCCATCGTTGTATTGTTTACAATTGGACTTGGGTGTGTGACCTAAACGATGGTAAAAACATATGTGTGTATTGTTTGTTTAGATTTTTGTCCAAGAAATTTATTTTTAAAGTTGAAGGCATTGGAATTTCTTTTTGCATCAGGTGAGTTTATACAATCCCCACTTTTTACTTATATTTTGGGATGGAAATGAAGCAAACTTTTTATGAATATGAACCGTGATAGTGTTTTTTAATTGTCGAACTTATGATAATGAATTGTGGCTAAGGTATGTTATGTGAGGATAACATGACCTTTTTGAGACCCGAACGGACTTAGCTTTCCAATGGGTTAGTCTTATGGAGATATTATGGGACTGGAGTGGGTAACGATCCACGCCCAGATAAAAGTGAATTTATTTTATGAAATAGAATAAGCCATGCATAATGTTCGTAAATTTGTTTTTGTGATCGCAGTGTCATAAAGTAAGTCTTAAACCTGTACTCTCTACCGATAAATTATTTTGACGTTTTTAGCATCATTTTCAGTGAGCAAGAATAACGAGTGAAGAGTTAGGAAGTGGAGTTAGTTGTGACTAAGGTTTGCATGCGATCTAGATTTACTGTTTTTTAGTTTTCCAATTTGAACCTTGTCATGTTTGCTGTTCATCAGGCATTATATTGTTGGAGTTTTGTTTTAGCGATTGTCATAGACTCGCTTTGGATCTTGAAGTTTATTGAAAGTCATTTTTAGTTTTCTCTATTTTGACGCCTTGTGTTGTGATGATGCCTATTGATCATGCCTTGCAATTCCGCCTTGGCAGGGTGTGACAGATTGGTATCAGAGCCAAGGTTATAGAGAACTAGGAGGATTGGCCTAGACTATAACTAGGAACCTTCATATAGATGCATTTAGGAACTATGTGCTTGTGTGTACGTATGTATAATATATTATATATATATATTTTTTGAAGTTCCAATTGCCTATTCATTTACTATTTTCGTAGTAAGAATATATATATATATATTTACATGTATGCTAGTATTTATTTTTTTCGTCGCCAAGTATCTGATGGAGCTTATACTCTTCCTTATTTATCGAGTTATGTCTCCCTCAAAGCATAAGTTTCGTTGGAGAATCATGCGTTTAACTGGGATTAAGCATTATATTAACCCAATTTCTGGCTGTAAGATATGGCGTACAAACCGTAAGTGCCGTATACCCACGATCTACTTATCCGTGTAAAGTGGAAGAGAGTATGACTATGAAGAAAGTAGGTGACCAAACGATTAAGTTGATTCAGTGAAGAAGGATACGACAAGGGAAGGGAATGTTTCTAGAGATCCAAGAATACCACACCATCGGATAAAAAGAAGATGAGCTGAGATGATGCACCCTCCTTACAACAAATATTGGATTCGAGTGATCATACACCAACTCCAAATAGAAGGACCAAAGGAACAAGTTTGCACCTTACCCATTACCCACCTACAAGAAGGCAATATGAATGGTTGGTTGATTGATGATGCTAACGATTCAGACCTTGAGTCTACGGCTAGTAATCAACCCATGAGCTTGACGATGGAAGACATTGGTGGGAGCTGTTCGACCTCGACCCGACTACTCGTGCAATCGATTTGATTTATTATGTTTTAGTGTTCTTTCTATCGTTTTGATCCAGTTAGGAAATGTTAATTTTTCGATTACGATTATTATTAATGAGAAGTGGTTTTAGGATTTATCTTGTGTGCTATGTGCCTTATTAAATGTGTTATGTGTTGCATGATGTGTTGATTTCAAGAAGCGTTTTCATAGGAACGAGTACACGTGTGAAAGGGGGCATCTATAATTATGGTGTACAATATAATTATACATGCGCCACAACACAAATGAACTTACAAGTATGATTACATGTAATTGGTGTTGACACATATTGGTTGATTATGCTTGTACGTATATAGTATTGTGGGAAATGTAATATCATGGGTTATGAAATCTATAGAAATCGTCTTAATATATAAAATCCTATGAGCAATCAGAAACCTGGTTCAAACACGATAACCAAACAACCCTCCCTGATTTCACGGGAAATCATTGCTCAACAACTCATTCAGAACATCAACCGAACATCGTGACTCAAAGTGACTAACTGTGTACATCTCGGGATCTAATAGACTTCGATAGTTCCCGTGGGGGGTGATGAGCATGTCAACTTCCAGGGGGTAAGTAGTATATACTAAACTTACACATAAAAATTGTTTGTGAAGTATTCTGCAAACGTGAGAGAACATTGCTCGATTTCTCGCATAGCACCACCCGAACTAATATTCACCAAGCCCTAATGACAAAAGTCAGGGGGTCCGGGGTGGGTGGGGGTGGTGGGGTTTGGGGGTGGGGGGGGACTTTTACAAAATTTTCGCTGTGCACTTTGGATGACAAGTAGAAGAATGATCAAGCTACATTAACGTATTTAAATTTTGCTCCAAGATAGGGATGTTAGTTTAGGGGAAGCTAATTCAGAAACTTAGACAAAAAAGGAATCTAATGAAAAAGCTTTTACAAGACATGCTGCATGAATTAGAGGGAAAGTTAAGCCCAATTCATGCAGTACTACAATGGTTCATGTACAAGCAAAAGACACTTGAAGATCTAAGCTGGAGTACAATATTCCAAGACCAGGAGAAACTCGAAATACATCTTCAGCTTTGGAAGCGTTTAGTCCGCTTTTTGGTGAAGAACTTTTTTTGTGTTGTAATTTGTACAGATAGGTAACATTGTAATAATTCCGTAATGTCCACATTTGGGGGAAGAGATGTGTAGCCTTAAAATATGGTGCCTAGATCCGAAATTACATTTATCATTATCGTCTGTCGGGTTAGTTTAAAGCTAATCAACACTAGACTATAAATACCCCCTCCATACTTCCTTGGAGGGGTAGAAGATTCACATTAGTAAAAGGTAGTGGTGTTTTCTGTGGTTTCTCTTCAACCACACATACATTCTTCCATCTTTTCTCTTTCTCTCTATTTTAATGCTAATCATCTCTTTATTTTATCCAACCTCCTGATCGGATTGTTCTAAGTTTGAAATCATAAAGTTAAACACTAACAACCTCAACAATGGCATGTAATTGAAAAATTGTATAGGAAACAAATGTGGTTTCACCTACAAAGGATTTATGGCGTGTGACCTCGAGACTTGACGAACTGGTGGTGCGTGGCGTTGACTAGATGGATTGAAAATATGGAATCCGTGATAGATAATAGCGTATTTTAGCTAATCAAAAGGGTGAAGTAATGCCGTTGAGTTCGTTCATTGCAAAGCTTGACTTGGTGGAATTCTCAATTTCCAAGTAAGAGGTCGAGATGCTGATAATGCCATGGCGTAGAATGACTTTTAAGGCATTGCTAACGGACAGAGTCTTTTGTCCAAGCCAAATGAGATGAGAATTAGAAGCGAGTTTCTGGAGAATCATTCAATGGTTTGTGGTTGATCATAGCTGGGAATACACTACCCGATTTCATGAGTTGCAAAAGTTTGTTCCGACATTTGGTAACGTCTGATAGTAAAGCGTACACAAGTAACATTAATAGAGTTGCCATCTTAGATTCGTGGAATCTTCAAGCCTATTCAACCGCTACTATGCCAGATGCTAGTTCTTCCTGCTGGGATCTGACTGATGAGGCAGTCTCGCAGTGGTAACTTTGGCATAAGGCTGTGAGAAAAGGAAAGAAAGTGATGAGGCGAGTAAGTCAAAAAGTGTTGGAGAACAGAACAAAAAGAAAGCTAAAAGGGGACGAGGTTTGTATCAGCAGTTCCATCCTGGAAGAGAAAATGGAAAATTTTCCAAGTGCTCTAGGTGTAAGGAGATTTTATGCAAAATAAGAGGACCATGCATAGTGTGCTACCACTTACCAAAGGCCGGGTCACATTGCCAGAGACTGTAGAACACCGTTAGGCCATAGCAGAGCCATACATGCGGATTAGTCCAAAGAGGGCAGAGATCTTGTTATGAGTGTGGAAGTTTTGGATCATTATGTCAAATTTTCCTAAGTAGAACTGAGACGAATCAATCAGGAAATGCCATCTAGTGTTGGCAGGAATAGGAACACTTGAGGCAATGAGAACCGAGCAGGGGAAGAGCTTCAATGTGAATGTTGTTGAAGCTCTTCAGAGACCTAATGGAGGTGACGTACGTATCCTTAAACAATCTCTACGCTACTGTGCTTTTCGATTCTGGTGCTAAATTTTAGTTTTATATCCACTAAATTTGCGCCCTTATTAAATGAGAAACCTAGTATTGCAAACCCTATATATGTGATAGAAGTAGCTAATGGTAAGAAGGAATAAAAAAAAAAAAAAAAAAAAAGGATGTTGAAAAGAAATTTTCCGTGTTGTAGACTATTATTCAGAGATTTTTATATTCTCTATAGACTTGTGATACCATAATGACAAAGGAAGTTTTTGATGTATAGTAGTGAAGGATTGTTGTCGAACCAAAAGGCTGTGATCATTGTCATTAGAAGAAAGTATAGGGACACATTTTCAGAAGGTAATGTATTAGAGTAAAGGATTTTTGTACTGGAAAATCGATACAGTCGGAAGATTTGAGTAAAGGATTTTTGAATTTTGAATTACACTACAAATTTAATAGCACAAACTAAAAACAATTAACTAGCACGAAATTTTAATACATGAAAATCAAAAACGTAAGCTAAAACTGAAATTTAAAATCTAAAGCACTTCTAATAACAAATTTAATGCCTAAGAATCACAAATTTAAAAAGAAAATTTTAGGAAAAAGAATTAGAATTTTTTAACTATCTTTGAATTTTTTATGAATTTTTTTAGAAAAATGAATTAACTAAAAATAAACTTTTTCTAAAAATTAACATAAAAATTCTACTTTTATTTTTCAAAAATACTAGATTTAAAAAGAAAATTTTCACAAAAAGAATTAAAAAATTTCAACTATTTTTCTATTTTTTATGAATTATTTAAGAAAAAGAAATTATCTAAAACCTATTTTAATTCCTAGAAATTACAAATTTAACTGGAAAAATAAAGAAAAATGCTTTTTATCAACTTAAAAGGTGCAGAAAATCAATGGCACAAAAATGCCCAAATTTTATAAAGCAATTAAGCCCTAATTTTATCAATTAAAAACCTAAACCTAATTTTATAAAACTAAAATTAAAAATATAAATCCTATTTTATTTTTCCCCAAAAGACAGGGTAGAAAGTTCAAATAAGGAAAGTACAGGGTAGGCGGGGTAACTTTTTTTTTTGAACGGCAAATGGAATTTTATTAAAAAAGGGCTAGAAAGAAACTAGCAGACGATATACACGCAAAAACGATCCAACAAACAAAGAACGAAAAGGAACAGAAAAACTCTAACGAAACGAACTCGCAAAACAACCAAAGGCTATTAGAATAAGAAGTATCCCACCATGGCGCCAACTGAATTAACTCCCATGAACGAAACCGAACACCCGAGGCATCATACCAAAAAGCGATCTAACCGGCATCCTTTGTTTGTCTCGATAAGGCATTATGAAGAAGAATAGCTTCTTTAACGTTGCCATAATAACTCCAAATCTGAAGATCGCTAGGAAAATAATCTTTCCACGAACGTAGTTGCGCGAGAGAGAACAACCCGTGTATATTTCCATTGGGGTCTCTATAGCTCCATCGTTTATCAGAATCTATCTCGTCACTAGTTAGAGGACCAATATAATCAATCCACCAAGAACCAGACTCAGCAGCAATATTTAAATCATTACCCGGGGGTGTAGATGGAGGCGCAATGATGGAGTCTTTTTCAGGAGCAATAACTGGCGTAACATCCTCATTATCATCAGTGGTAACATTACCACAATCACCCTGAGAATGAACTCCAAGAATCTCACCAGCATCATCTTCCAAATTCTTTTCCATGCAATCCTTAATACACCCATCATTATACAAGACCGAATCATCACGAATCTCGCCTTCTTCAAAGGAGTCCACAAGATCACTTTCCACCCCACGAACATCCTCCTCTCGCAAAACCCGACTAGAAGGCGACACCGAATCATTGTTAACATTCTTAGGGGAATCTGAATCACAACTATCGACATCCAAATGCTCCTCATTTTCCAAACTTTCATCCAAACTAGGACCCTCTGCATCCTTCCTTTCCAGAGGATTAGACTCGGAATTGACCTCCATCGATTCAATATTGGGCGCCCAATATGCAAACTCAGTAGCGATAATACGATAAGTCCGATTACGATATGAAACTATAAAGGACTCTATCACACGATGTAAAGACTCTGTAAGGACACAAACCTTCCCATGAGACATTGGTCCATCACTTACCATATCCGTAAACACGCTGCTTCCCCACCGACCACCCAACTTCTTATAAACCTCTGGAGCCCATGATGCCAATGGCAGACCCACCAGGTCTATCCAAACACATCTTTCATCTGGAATAAAATCGTGAGAAACATCTTTGAACTCCAAAAATATCTCTTTTAACGCCTTTGAAGTCTTGACGCTTTCCACTTGATCCATAGAGTCGAATTCCAACCAAACCCAACGTCCCCCAACATATCTAAGACCAACATCATCGAATCCCTCAGAAGACATATGTTTTAGAAGCTCTGAAATGACACTTAAATCTTTAACTTTAGCAAGAATACTACGCTCCATACCATCCAAATCAATACAATCGTCTACCGAGATAGACATCACCGCTTCATTACCCGCTTCCTTATATACCTTGTTACAATCCGACACCCCCACAGATTCTGCTCCAGCATTACTTGTACCGTATTTGCCCGACATGTCCACTGATTTGTTGCCCAGGACCGCTTTAGCATACGAGTTAAAAGACTGAAAAACATTTTCGTTGATACTAACAGATTGAGAGTTCGAACCTACACTGGGTTTGCCGTCCCCAGAACGTTCCACAGGTCTATTATAAGTTCGACCATACTTCGCCACATCGGCAAATAAATGAAAACCACCCATCCATGCCGTTCTTAGATTGGAAACTAACTGATTGATATCATTAACGTTTATAAAACGTACAAAACCAAATCGATGACCCGATTTGGATCTCTTTGCAGCTATGTAAACATCGATCACCACACCCCATTTGTTACAAATATCCCAAAGATCTTGGACCGACGCATTCCATGGGATATTAGAAACAAAGATTGATGAAAACGACTTATGTTCCTCACGAAAATTAGGATGAGATTTGTTGGGAATACCTTTGTTACGTTGCTCTTGACGACGATTATTATCGAGATGATCGTTCCTTTTGCTTTCTGAATAATTATTAGATCGGTGACCTGTGCCAATTGCCATCGTTATTTAACAACAGAATAGCCAAGATCCGAAAATAGGATTGAAAACGCCTATCATTTGATGTGTTTTTGATGTGATTGGTTCATAGTATTTGAAAATAGCCAAGATCTGTGTATGGTTTTTGACCAAACAGTGGTTGCTTAGATCTGTGTGTTTTAGATCTTCTCTTGTAGGCGGGGTAACTAGTTGAAATTTACACTCTAATGAAAACGTGTACCCTTTAACTATTGAAAAAGTACAAAATAGACCCTACGATTTGGCTTATTTTTGGCTTATCTAAAAAATGAAAATAAACAAAAGCTTAAAACTACAAAGTTAAACTTGAGCTTTAACTCTACAACTTTAATAAAAGCACTATAAACTTTTATCAACTAAATATTGATGAAAATTAAAACTGAAAGATGCTATATGAAGATTAAGATGTGTGCTAGGGATTGCTAAAAAGAAATAAGCTAAGAATTAACAAGATTAATGAGAAATTTGCTATTAAAAAAAAACTAATGTTCAAGTTATTGTCTATTATTAAGCTATTCCTAATAAGCTAAAAAGTTCAAAACTAAATCTTAGAAACTACAATTTTGTAATTAAGCTAAA
>BQNB010131275.1:3683-18806 GCA_026074375.1 Tanacetum coccineum
TTGCGCTTTGCATGATCATCACGATCATGATTATTCTCAATGGTAACTCATAACGAATATGTAATAGGAAGCCCTAAAATATTAACTACGTTAAATTAGTATGTGTAATATTAATAGGATAATGTGCAAGTTGATTAGATTATGTGTAATGTATTGCATGCGTTAACTTCATGGATGATAATTGGTAGATGATAGTAATGCTTGCATGATAATTCGTTTAATGTTTTGGATGAGAAATAATGTTCTGGTTGTTTTTGTTGAAGTTTGCGACCCACGGATCCACCATATAGTAGATCCGTATGTTATTTAGGTGGATCCGTAGATCTCTAAGCCATCGCCAAAATTTGAATTTTCTTGATTTTTAATTTTTTCAACTTTATCTTATAACCATGCTATATGATACTATGTGGGATCTTAAAACTTAGGATATAACATGTTCCCCGTATAATCCAAGAACCATTATACAATTCATATCACCACTTTCTCCTTGTAATCATCACCCTCAAACACCATTTTCTTCACATTTTCACCACATTTCTCATATACAACCTTGCTAGTTCATAACTATGACTAGTTCATCCAAAACAAATTCACTAAACTTCAAAAGAAAAACCACAAGAATGAGTGTCAAGTATCCAAACTATGTCAATCTCACATCCTCAAGTGAGGAACAACCAAATGAGAGAACTCCTTCACACCTCCTAGAAACAAATCCCTTTTACCACCTCAAGCTCCATCAAAATCCATCTCTAGCAAAAGCACACACTACACCTTTTCATCATCACCAAGTGAGTCTCCGATACCAACTCACGTTGCACCTCCACCTAAACTTCGTTTTTCCATTCCGATAAAACAAGAACCTCAAGAACTTCCTCTACTACAAATGTCACCAAATGATCCCTATGCTCAAACCATGGATAATTGGCCACCGGGCCCTTCTAATCCATCTCCACCACCACGTGTCTCTCAGCCACCTCTTGGTTTTCCAAATCCTCTACTCGGATTTGAACCATTACCATCAACCCAACCTTTATTTGTTAACATTAACTACAACACACCTCTCCTTCACAACAATGCACCTCCACTTGAAAACATTCACCATCCACCACCAAATCTTGGTAATCAAGATTTTCCCAATCCTCCAAACATCTTGGATATTGTTCATCTAAACGACATGCCTCACCTCCACAACATGTTTTGCCAATGTTGTAGCACCACAAGGCATGAAATCTAAATGCTCCAAAACCGTGTCAACTACATGTTCTCATACATTTGACATCACCTCGGTTCTTCATCACACCCACCTTACTTTCCACATAACCATCTCACCTCATCCCTCGGATTATATGGGAAAATGTTATCTATCCTAAGATTTAGGATTTTTAATAGTTTTCTTTAATTTTCTAGTTTAAGCTTATCATGTAACGGATTTAATGCCAAATTTTATGTTTTATCCCTTATAATAGATTTAACATTATTTTCATTTGTTGTGTTGATGATGGATGTTCATTATGTAAAATGTATATGTGTGCATTTGTGATTGTCATATATATATTTGCTTGCCTACTAACTTTGTTTTATAGCAACGCATCCATAGCTCGATTACTTGGTGCCCCAAGCAAGGAGGAGTATACACAAAGGGGGAGCACTCGCATCTAGTCTTTATTTTTTTTATTTTGCATTCTTTACCAAGTAACTTAGCATTTGTCAAAACAAGACATGCAAGGACCGCCTCTACAACACTTTTTGCTTTGACAAAAAGAGGGAGAAGAAGTTTAAACTCATCTACTAAATACTTATTTAGTAACTTTTAAATAAGCATGAGTTTATATTTTGTCATCATCAAAAAGGGGGAGATTGTTAATATAAATATTCACGCAAAAACGATATTTATATTTAATGATCTTCATGTTTTGATAATAACAAATATAATGTCATACTACATAAAAGTTTACGTAAACAAGTTATTTAGTCGAAAGTTTACTTGATGCCGACAAATCACTTAAGGTATGAATATGGCATTATTCAACATAGTTAAAGATCAAAGAAAAATAATATCATTTGCATAAACCTTTTCTAATCAAATGATTTAAATTAACACATGATTAATTATAAGCTAGTTATATTAATCATGTAAGAAAAAATAAGATTAACCATAAATGGAAACAACCTTTCCAAATCTTCCTAAATCTAGAAAACCTTTCCTTATTGATGATAAGAAATATTTTGTTCTAGAAGAATCTATTAAACTAGTTTTAATAAGTATAAAACAATATTTTATAAAGATTTAGGGTTAATCATAAAATAAAAAATGTTGCCCAGCTCCTCAGACGGATCCACCATAACAAGGCATGGATCCAGCTGATGGTGGATTCGTAGGTCGCACCATCCAGTTGTTTGGGACAACATTTAAATTTCAAAGGTTTGCCTATAAATATCAACCTTAAGCTTTCATTTTAAACAACTCTTGACATATATTTTTCACATACTTCTTTTATTGTTTATACTCTTTGATCATTATACTTGTTACATAATCTATTACATGTGATCAACTCATTCCACTCTTTAATGAAGAACACTCAAGAAGATGTCAAGTTTCAAGTGTTATTATATAACAACCCAGAATTTTCATTAAATGCAAAATCAACCTATTTTACTATGATCACAATTATACGGGGAAATTTTTCGCTTTATTACATTACTTGCATTGTCAATATCTCATTATGCAAGGTAACTTGCATAACTAAAGTAGACAAGCTCACGCAACCTACCTATGTCATCCTATCTTCATATATGTCAAGAAAACATCATAACATGTCAAGTCAATATCATCATATCCTTTTTACAAAGTACATTATTCCTATAATGTACCATTCGCAATGTTATATCAAAACGGGCTTTAAACCGTTATCATATACCTCTAAATCCTAAATTCCATTAAGGGTTAATATCTAAAGTGAATGAACAAGCTACTAAAGCATATATACAAGTAATATAACATCTTATTTGAAATATAAACTCCCTCCAAGTCAAGTACAAGTTTTCAAAGCACAATGTACAAGTCATTAAGCATGACATCCAAAATAGCCGTTTTACCTCCATTTTCATTCCAGTTTCTTCACCACCACTCTTGTGCAAGCAACTACACTCAATATACAATGTGTAATCCCTAATTATTCCATTCATAAGCTTTCATACACATTTTTACACTCAAAACCCTAATTCAAAACTCAGAAACCCTAACCCGAGCTAAATACTACACTATGACCCGTTTCTTGTTTTTTATCCATCATAAACCTCAACCAACCCTCAAATAAGTTGTAATAACTTAATTTATAACATTACTAATCATATATAATCATCATTTCATCTCAATTATACGTAAATTAAATCCGAGAAACCCTAAACGTACCTAAATGGATCATTCGACTCGTTTACTTATTTTTGACCGTTTAAATCCCGAACAATCAACCAAGAACCATTGTAAACTCATGATATGAGTTTACAATTCATTAGCTATCTTCATTTTAGCAATAAACAAGAGATTGAAGCTTAGAAAACCCTAAATGAACCCATTACGAGCCCTAATTCAACCCATGGCTTACTCTTTCTATTTCGACCCATTTTAGCTTAAACCACCAATCAAATATCATTAATAATCCTTTATACAATGCCTAAGATCAATAGTCTATCAACCTTGATCCATTATACAAGAATTATAAGCCAAGAAATGTCAAAGAAACCCTAACGAGCCCTATATGAACCTACGACCTTATTTACTCAATTTCAACCCGTTTTAACCCAAACCACTTGCTAATTTCCAATGATAAGCCTTAATACAAACCATGAGATCATGTTTCTATCATTCCTTGATCAATGTGCTCGAAATATAAGCCAAGAAAAAGAGTTCGAGCCCTAGTAACCCAAAACAGACCCGCGGCTAGTTATGGCTCATTTTAACCCATTTAAAATTCTACCCATGTGCAAGCACCTCCATGACCAGCTACTAGACACTCTTAAGCAGCTTACCCACCTGCTTAAGCCTTCCCATGGCCAAAATCAAAGCCACATCTCCTCCTTTTTGACCACAACAGCCGCGGCAGCCTCCAATGGTGTCCACACCATCACTCTAGCTTTCTAGACCTCACAACTCACTCCATAGACCTCCCACCTCAGTAGCTAGCTCCTACACATGTCCATGGCCTGGTCTTAAGAGTTCCTTAGCCTCCTTGCATGAATTCAAGTATAAATAGGACCTCATATGCTTCATTCAAACTCGCACCCACCTTCTTCTTTCTATAACCCAATTGAGCAAACATTCTCTGCTCCATATGATCCTAGGATCATCTAAGAAGATCATTTAAGTGATGCTTTGAAGCCTTGAAGCCCTAGAGTCGTTATTCTAGGCGTACGAAGCTAAAAGTCCCGATTTCGACCCATTTTCAAGCTATAAGCTCAAAACCATGTTCTATCAACTTTATACCTGCTACTACACCCTTATGATGTTTATATGATCATAAATAAACTCTTGTTCAAGTTTCATAACTCAATTCATGCTCATTTTCCATTTTGATCTAAAACCGTACATCCGAAACCCTAATTTCGTGTTTTTCATAAAACTAAATGTTATAATGGCAATGGTGTTTAATAATCTATCCTACATCGCTTAATTAATGTTAAAATAACCACTTTATTGATTAATGAAGTAATTTGAACTTAAAACCCGCGCGTTTACGTTTTGAAACCCTAATTTGACCCGTTTTGCTTCCTAGCTTAACGAACATTTATTTTTCTAACTCGTTATTTTAAACTCTTCATATTTAAGCTTATATTAAAAAGTTATAACCATCTAATATCATTTAAAAAACTTAAAATAAGCATGCCTGTGGCATTTTTGACTTGTTTTGAAAAAGTATTCCCAAAGCAAGGGCTAGATAATCGTGAACTTTTTCTTAAAGTTTATAAACTAAACGGGGGGAGGACTGAAAATGTCATTTATCAAACTTATAACAAAAGGGGTTTATATTCACTTTCCAAAGTACAAGTGTTTACATTGTATATCTTTAAACTTAAAAAAGAAGGACCAAACTCTAAAAGTGCAAACTCCGAGGTTATAAATTTGCCATATTTCATTCTCAAGGGTCTAAAATGTAACATTTTGAAAAAGTATAAAATCATGTTCAAAACCTTACTAGACATAACTTTAATTAACGCTTGACGTGCTTAACATTTCTAGATATTGATCAAAACGCTTAAAACCGATTATATCGTATCACAATACTAGGGAGCTTCATATTAAGGGGTTTCATCTTGGTATTACGTTCTGACTGAGTTGTTGGGTTTACGATTTAAAGTGCCCTAGCTTCTCAAACATTTACTGAATGAATTCTAAAATTATGATAGTCCGAACGTGATACAATAATTCCAAACATACCATCAAACTCATAAACAATGATTAGACTCTCTGAACCAAAGTTCTAGAGTACAATCTACCTAAGACTTGACATATTTACTCAGGTTGCATGACGTGGCTGTTTACTATCATTTGCTATATCAACCTTCCCTGTTAAGATTGTGATAAGGTCGTCAGCTTTCATTTTGGAATATTTATTACAACTACCTATCAGGTGAAGTTCATAACCTCGCCTTTACTTATTTACATGTTTTATAAACCCGCGAGGGGGATACAGCTGTTACAAACTCTTTTATATACTCGTTTATCTTAAACAAAGTGATTACTTTCAGAGACTTAAAGATTTCATAACCTCACATACTTTATAAACTGTGAAACTGCTATAAACTATGAATGCCAAAGTGTTTCTAACATATATATCCTGATACATTATTTCCAAAGTACATGAAAAAAATTTATTTGGGTAATATCTCCCAATATCTCTTTAATATCTATTTGGGTAATATCTCCCAATATCTCTTCAATATCTATTTGGGTAATATCTCCCAATATCACTTTAATATCTCTTTGGGTAGTATATCCCAATATCTCTTCAATATCTATTTGGGTAATATCTCCCAATATCTCTATATCTCTTTGGTTTCTTGGTAGTACTACAATATCTCTTAATATCTCTATATGTGAACATGATTTAGGTGTAATAATGATTGTTCTCCGTGATAAACTGTTCCCATGAAAACTTATCCCTGCAATACCAATATTTCCATTATGATAACTTGTATTTAACTATTACATTTCAAACCTATGAATTTTACTCAACCATTGTGTTGACTTTTTAGCATGTTTATCTCAGGTAATTGAGCAACTTATGGCACGGAGTGACATGGACTTGAAGATGGCTGAACTGTTATCATTCACACTTTATATGTTTTTTAGATTGGTGGGACCTGCATTTTGTAAAAACTCTGATTATAATGAAATGAGACTAAAATTCCAAAAACGTCACCTTTAAGTCGATTTCTATGATTATAATTTTTGTATCCCATGAAGTAAATCCTCAGATTACTTCCACTGCTATATGTACCAATATGGGGTGTTACTGATAGGTATCAGCGCCCATGGTTATAGAGAACAATGTCAAATGCCTTAACTATAACCACATTTCTTTTTTCTAGCCATCAAAGTCCTCTGTGCCACTACATTCCGGATCAGTATGTAAAAGCATACTAATATAATACTATATTAATACCATAAATAACTTATGTATTTATAACTGGGTTTTAACATGAACGATGTCCTCTCCAACCACTCAACTATCCAAATTGACGAAGCTTTTTCCCTCTATGAATATTCTTAACTATACTTCGATCTCATTGGATTATTTCCCAACTTCCTCAGAAAGCAGTTCTTTTAACTCTTCGGAAGATTCTAGGGACGGTATGATCCCACCAACATTCTCACTTTTCTATAATAATCCATATTGAAGACGGCAAGCCATGTATTCTAAAGAAACCCTATTATCACACAAGATTCTATTACTCCACCAGCTATTTTGACTCCATCTCTGGTATTACCACCATCACTACTATTTGATCCCCGATATTTCTTTGTTCCTGAAGAACTATTACCACCTAAGAAGCAAATCCATTCTTCCTCAACTACGTTATCTAATTCATCTCGGAATCAAACTTGTAATTTGGTATCACCATCTTTCTCAGTTTATACTCCTACCCCACCTCAAATATTTAAAATAGGAAAAAGTTCAATTAAGATGCATCTGAAACATCATGAGGAACAAATCGAAGATATTTTGAATTACTTAGATGAACTCTCTTTTCACCGCATTAAGAAAATGGAAGAAGGACGTATTAATGATAGAATGATCATACGAAGAAATGGTAACGAACTAAAGACCGAACTTAAGAGAATCCGTACGTCCAGATTATCCTACTTCAAAAAAAGCAGTTGGGGCCCAAAGGATAAGATTGTCTTTGCTCACTACAGAATTTCCAATCTTGTGAATAAAATCATTGATGAGATCCAAGCTCGTTCAACCAAACAGATCATCGAAAATCCTTTAGGATGTCAACAAACCTCTTAGACTAATTTATACTTTATCCAAGCCACGGATTGTGGTGTATAAATTAAAAATCATGTCAAATCTGACTATTACATTAAAAAGGCAGGTGTTTTTTTATACAAAGGAATCCCGTTTCGTACCTTATTTCCAGCTTATCTCTCTTTCATCATCATCTCCATCATTTGCATCACTATCTCCGTCTTCATCATTATGAATCATACCATAACCTCTAAGTGCTTAAAATTAAAAAATGAGCATTACTCTTTAACATTTTAAACATCACATTACTTGTGATAATTATTCTTACTACCTGTTTCTTATGTTGATAGAATGCCTCCCAAAAGGACGTCAACATCTGAAACACCAGCCATAACTTTAGCTGCCATCCAGCAACTCATTACTGATGGTATTACCGCCGCTCTGGAAGCACAAGCTGCTACCATGGCAAATGCCGACAATCCCAATAGGAACACTGGTCCCAGAGAAATTCCTGTAGCAAAAAGAGGAAACTACAAAGAATTCATAAACTGTCAACCTTTCTACTTCAATGGCACGAAAGGAGCTATTGACCTCATCCGTTGGTTTGAACGTACTGAATCGGTATTTTCTCGTAGCAAGTGTGCCGAGGAAGACAGAGAACAATTTGCACGGTACTCCTACCAATGAATTCCTTATTATTGGATTGAATGCATACTCCCAACCTATCTAATAAGAAAGCCAATATGATCACCTGGACCGAATTAAAAAGGCTCTTGACCAATAAGTATTGCCCTCGAACTGAAGTCAAGAAAATGGAAGACGAATTTTACAACTTGGTTGTAAAAGGAAATGATCTCAAGACTTACGTTTATGTTTCTAGATTTTGGGACCTGCCTTTGTAAAACTCTAATTTTAAATGAATGATAATGTATCTTTTAAAAACGTCTATTTTGAGTCGTTTTCTATGATTGTGTCTGTGATTCATGAAGTAATACCCCAGATTAGTTTCCGCTGCAATATTATTAAAATGGGGGTGTTACAGATTGGTATCAGAGCTCACGGTTATTGAGAACAAGGGTAAAACCTTAACTTTAACTACTTTTCTTTTGCCATCAATGTCCTCCGTGCCACTACATTCCATGAATTATGAAGATGCCACTACTTTTTCCGAATAGTATGTAAAAATACATAACTACTATACTATTATATAAGTAACTTATGTTATTTACTACTGGGTTGTTATAGTCATGTCTTCGTCCCTTCACTCTACTATTATCCCCTCTGATTCCAATATTAATAATGCTATTCCACCACCCCAAGTTATTATTACTCTACCAGCTATTGTGCCTCCACCAATGTTGATTCCTAAGATTTCTTTTCTCCCGAGAAGATTTCATCACCTAAAGACACTGAAACACCTATATCTCCATCTTCATCAGTAGGGTCTTCATCACCGATTAGGTCAACTATACCACCATCAGACTATCCCTTTGATGAGTTTCTAGAAAAGCTGTAAATGACACAAAACTCAAAAACAACAAGGAAGAACCACCAGCTTAGATTTTTCTAGAATCTAACCACTGGATGTATGGTATAAATAATGATGCTTGTCAAATTATGTAAATTATATAGACAAGTTATTTAGACAATGGTAATTCCGTTATACCTCATTGTTTTATAATACCGATTGTGTATGTCAAGATTGTCTATCCTATATCCTATCGTATGATAACTCATATCTCTATCCGGATTACTATAATTCTCTTCCCATCCTATTTTCTCAACCTTTGTATCTAGAAATACTAAACCTCCTATTGAATCACTCGTTCCATTATTCCTGTGTTTACCTCTCGAGGTCTTAATTTACAAAATTTCCTGTTATATCAAAGAATGATCACAAGTCTTTTTATTCTCATACCTTAATCTGTGATATGACTACATCATTTTATGGATTTTCATTCTGTTTTGTTTTGTATATGTTGATAGATGCCTCCCAAGAGAACATCAACATCTGCAGCACCAACCACGACTCAGGATGCCATCCGGTAACTAGTTGCTGATAGTGTTGCTGCTGTTTTGGAAGCACAAGCTGCTAACATGGCAAATACTGACAATACTAACAAGAACACCGGGACAAGCAGAACTCTAGTAGCAAGAAAAGGAATCAACGGTCACAAACGAAAGTGTGATGATAGAAGAAACACTACTACCAACAACGACAACAACTACTCCATCAATCGTAACAACAACAACTA
Organism: Tanacetum coccineum; assembly: GCA_026074375.1. Classification (NCBI taxonomy): domain Eukaryota; kingdom Viridiplantae; phylum Streptophyta; class Magnoliopsida; order Asterales; family Asteraceae; genus Tanacetum; species Tanacetum coccineum. Next base: position 13,411 of record BQNB010131275.1, read on the forward strand.
CCGAGATAACTACAACAATCACAACCGTAACAACAATTACCACCAACAGCACAATAGAAGGCAAGACAAAAAATACCATGGAAATCTTCCTTTGTGTACAAGATGTACCCTGCATCACACAGGAGTTTGCACTGGCAAGTGTCGGACTTGCAACAAGGTAGGTCATCTGACCAGGAACTGCAGAAGCAAAGGACCAGCCACGGGAAGCAACCTGCTATCAGTGTCTGTAACTTGTCATGCCTGTAGAGAGAAAGGGCATTACAAAAGTCAGTGCTCAAAAACAGACAACAATACTTTTCACGTTTCTATGAAAAGCTTATGTGACGAATCCCTTGTCATTCCAATGAAAGAAATTTGGCTCGATGACAAACTTAACTTTGTGGAAGAATCAGTGGAGATTATGGATCGAGAAGTCAAGCAACAGAGACAAAGACACATCCCTATAGTCAAAGTAAGATGGAACTTTGAAATTACATGGGAACGAGAAGATTAAATTAATGCTAAATATCCACATCTATTTTCTAACAACACTTCGTCACTCAACTAAATCTCGGGACGAGATTCATGTAAGGTTGGGGGACTATAACAACCCGTAATTTTCCAGTATTTCCTTCATGTAATCTCTATGTATCATATTAAGTACTACTTTTCACGGTAATAAAATTTTGATTCATTCTATTCCATTACGTATCATAGTTTACATTTCTAAAGTTAACAAGCTCACGCAACCTACCTATGTCAATCCTATATGTCAAGCAAACATCATAACATGTCAAGTCAATATCATAATATCATTTTTACAAAGTACATTACTCATATAATGTACCATTTGCAAAGTTATATCAAAGACATGCTTTAAACCGTTATCATATGCCTCTAAACCCTAATTCCATGAAAAGTTAATATCTAAAGTGAATGTACAAGCTGCTAAGGCACATGTACAAGTAATCAAAGCTCATATAACATCTCATTTGAATGTAGTTTCCCTCTAAAATAAGGTACAAGTCCTTTAAGGCATAATGTACAAGTCATTAATGCACGATATCCAAAATAACCGTTCTACCTCTGTTTTCCTAAGAATCTTGTACAATCCATCAAGTACAAGTTACAAGAAATCTATGGACTTCATTTTCATCCTATATCCATTCTCATTTCATAATATTTCATGAAATGAAACCTAGAGACCCTAAACCAAGCTATTTCCTAAACCAAGACCCGTTTCTTGGTTTTTACCCGTTTAAAACCTAAACCAATAATCAAATAAGTTGTAAATACTTAATTTACAACTTTACAAATCACATTCCATCATTATATCTTCATTATAACAACAATGGACAAGAATTAAACCAAGAAAACCCTAAACAAACCCAAATTGCAAAACACGACCCGTTTACTTATTTTTACCCATTTAAAACCTGAACCACCAATCAAATCTTGTTATTAGCTCTTAATACAAGTCTTGAAATCCATAATATATCATAATAACACAAGTGTACTCAAATTGGAAGCTTAAAAACCCTAAACAACCCGTGTACACCTTTTCTTGCATTTTCGACCCATTTCATCATTTTACCTATTTTAAAACTCGAACCACTAATCCAATAATGTTGTAAACTCATAATATAAACTTCATAATCATTAATCCATCATTACTAATCAAGTATACTCGAAAAATAACCAAGAAAACCCTAACCCGTTCCATTTTTACCCGTACACCTTTTTGGCTAGTTTTTACCCATTTTATCAAGTAACCAAGCAAGCAACCACCACTATGATCATGCTACTTCAGTTGTAAGCAGCTTACAAGCACCACCATTCCATTTCTTGGCCATAAATCAAGCCACATCTCCCCTTTTTACACCATAACAGCCGCAACCACCACAAGTACCAAAACCACTTCCACATCTTCAAGCTACAATCCTAGACTTCAATACTCACATCATAGCTTCACTACATCACCCTCTAACTGGTCCACATTTCCAAGACTTGGGCACAAAGTCTCCTTGGCTTCCAAGTTTGATTTCAAGTATAAAAGGGAGGTAACACCCCTCATTCTAATTCATCCACCACTTCCTCCTCTATAACCCATCATAGCAGCAATCCTTTGCTCAAAGAAGTTCCTAAGAGGTCCTAATAAGTCTCAAGAATAGAAGTGAAGCAAAAGAAATCAAGAAAAGAAGCCCTGGAGTCGTTATTCTAGGAGTACGAAGCTAAAAGTCCTGATTTTGACCCGTTTTTAAGCTATAAGCACAAACCCAGGTTCTAAAGGTTCCACTTCTTCTCCTACACCCTTATGATATTCATATAATCATACATAAACTCTTGTTAAAGTTTTATAACTCAATTCATGCTTATTTTCCATTTTGATCCAAAACCGTACACCCGAAACCCTAATTTCGTGTTTTTCATAAATCTAAAAGTTACAATGGCTAAATGTTGTTATAATCTATCCTAACATGCTTAATTAATGTTAATATAACCACTTTATTATTTATTGATAGAATTTGGATTAAAAACCTACGCGTTTTCATTTTAAAACCCTAAAACGACCCGTTTTGATTTCTAGCTTAACGAATTGTTAAATCTGAACTTTCGTTAAGTTAAACCTTCATATTTTAGCTTATATTAATAAGCTATAACCTGCAAATGTCTTTTGGAATGTTAAAATAAGCTTGCATGGCAATTCGGACTTGTTTTGTAAATATTATCCATGCAAGGGGTATATATCGTAACTTTCTGAAACTTATAACTAAAGGGACTGAAAATGTCATTTTATCAAAGTATAACTATAGGGGTCTATTATGTCACTTTCCAAAGTACAAGGTTTACTTTGTACATCTTTTAAACTAGAAGGACCAAACTTGTAAAAGTGAAAACTCCAAGAGTATATTTTACCATTTTTCATTCTTAAGGGTCTAAAATGTAACATTTTGAAAAAGTATAAAAATATGTTCAAAACATTATAAGACATAACTTTAATTAACGCTTGTCGTGCTTATCATTTCCAGATATTAATCAAAACGCTTAAAACCGATTATATCGTATCACAATACTAGGGAGCTTCATATTAAGGGATTTCATCTTGGTATTACGTTCTGACAGAGTTGTTGGGTTTACGATTTAAAGTGCCCTAGCTCCTCAAACGTTTACTGAATGACTTCTAAAATATGATGGCCCGAACGGTGATACAATAATTCCAAAATCTCCAATCAAACTCATAACCATATTAAACTCTTGGAACCAAAGTTTTGGAGTATAATATTCCTAAGACTTGACATATTTACTCAGGTTGCGTGACGTGGCTGTTTACTATCATTTTGCTATATCAACCTTCCCTGTTAAGATCGTGATAAAGTCGTCAGCTTTCATTTTGGAATATTTATTACAACTACCTATCAGGTGAGTTCATAGCCTCACTTTTAATCTCTTATATTTCATAAACCCATGAGGGGGATACATGCTTAAACCATGAATACAAGTGTTTTCTAAATGTATGCTATCCAGATATGTATGCTATCCAGATATGTTATTTCCTAAGTAGCTTCCAATGCCAAAAGACCCCACTATCATGGACCATTAATCACTTACGAGTGAACGCGAATATTGTGGATAGATCTATCGAGATTGACGAATCTTGTTTGTGTTAGCCAGATAGGTAACCAAACACACTATATTTGAATTTCATAGGTATATGGCAATTACCTACACCGGGGGCCATTATCTTTATATATATATATCACATCAATTTGGGTATATATATACACCAGTCAGTTTGTGTGCCATGAGCTTAGATGCAATAATAATGTTCTCCATTATAAATTGTCCCTGCAATGCAAATATTTCCATTATGATAACTTATATTCAACTATTACATTTCAAACCTATGAATTTCACTCAACCTTTGTGTTGACCCTTTTTATGCATGTTTTTCCCAGGTAATTGAGCAACTTATGGCATGGAGTGGCATGGACTTGAAGATGGCTAAAACTTGTTATTATTCACATTTTATGTTTCTAGATTTTGGGACTTGCCTTTGTAGAACTCTGATTTTAAATGAATGATAACGTATCTTTTAAAAACGTCTCTTTTGAGCCGTTTTCTATGTTTGTGTCTGTGATTCATGAAAAAATACCCCATATTAGTTTCCGCTGCTATATTATCAAAATGGGGGTGTTACATCAGCTATGTCCTTTTTCATCCCAGGCCACCAATACCTATCTCTCAAATCATAATACATCTTATCAGCTCCTGGGTGTACAGAGTACTTCGACTTATGAGCTTCATCCATTATCAGAGTTCTCACCTTACCCTTCAAATGTACCCATATTCAATCCAGGTAGTATAAAGTCCCATCACCTCTCTACTCTATCATCTTATCCAAACCTCTTTGCAATCCCGTAGACTCATCCACAGCCTCCTTCTGAGCCGCATGTATCCTATCCTTGATACTCGACTGAAGGATCATATTTATAGCTCTAACTTTCTTAGGATTTACTCTTTCCTTCCTACTTAGGGCATCAGCCATCACATTCGCCTTACCAGGATGGTAGCGAATTTCACAGTCATAATCACTAAACAACTCTATCCTGCGACGTTGTCGCATATTCAACTCTTTCTGACTAAAGATATGCTGAAGACTCTTATGATCCGTATAGATGACACTAATTGTGCCATACAGATAATGTCTCTAGATCTTAAGTACAAACACGACCGCACCTAACTCCAAATCATAGGTAGTATAGTTCTTCTCATGAATTTTCAACTGCCTAGATGCATAGGCTATCACTTTACCTCTTTGCATTAACACACAGCCTAGTCCTATCCCAGATGCATCACAATATACCACAAAGTCTTCTGGTCCATCGGGGAGAGCTAGAACAGGCGCATTACATAACTTATCCTTCAAGGTTTAAAATGTCAATTCATGTTTCTCACCCCAATCGAAAGTCTTACATTTCTGAGTCAAGATAGTAAGAGACTTAGCTATCTTAGAAAAGTTCTCAATGAACCTACGGTATTATCTAGCCAATCCTAAGAACGAACGAACCTCAGTCAGAGTTCTAGGGGCTTTCCAATTCTTATAAGCTTCAATCTTACTAGGGTCTACATGAATCCCATTACCATTTATCACATGCCTAAGAAATTGTACTTCTCTTAGCCAGAATTCACACTTAGAAAACTTAGCATACAGTTTTTGTTGATCCCAAGCCTTGATCGATTCTTTACCTTGTAAAGAGTATGTTACCTTGGATGAATCCAAAATAACAATGGTTGAGACTTTGCTTGTATATCAAAGTGTATGCGGAATCTACACTTTGATACTCCAGAAGTATTTATCAATGGAATAGTACCAAACAATGAACAATGAATAAATAACAAAATGCTTCAATATTATT
>BQNB010131276.1:0-18806 GCA_026074375.1 Tanacetum coccineum
TTGAGTTCATTATTTGTATTGAACTTCATGGAGGGTAATTTGAGTCAGTGGAAAGCTTAGATTAAAAGTCTTGATATATGATGTATGGTTGTGAAGATCAAAGTTGCAAACAGCCCCCTATTGGATGAAGACAAAAAGGGGAAGATGATTATATGAAGAGCAACTTATAGATCATGTGGTAGCTTTGCATGTAGAGTTTAACTTAAGGGGAAGATCTTAAGTTAAGGGGAAGTAGTTAGCAGTTTACAAAGGAAGTTTTGTTTCATTCAAGGAGATGATTACATCTCAACTTCAGGGGAAGCTTTGACTTTATGATGAAGTTCATACACGACTTTGTTTGTTTTGTCATCATCAAATAGGGGAAGATTGTTGGGATTCTTGATTTGATGAGACAAAATAAATAAAAGAATGAAACACAAGGACTAAATCTAGCATATCAGAATTCTACAAGCTAGCGGAGAATTATGAAGATTTGGTCAAAGTTTTACAAGATAAAGATAAGAAAGTATTTAAATTAGTTTAAATAGTTTCCTTATCATATTGATTTTCTTCCTTTGTAAGTCATGATCTCTCCCTATATAAAGAGATCATAGACATTGGTTTTAGATATAGCAGAGTCGACTGATGAGAGTCGAATAGTAAAAGGTATGTGTGTACACCATAGTTAGATAGTTAGTTAGTGTAGCCCCAAGATTGTGTTTGGGGTAAGAAGGAAACGTATGAATAATAAAACCTTGTTAAACGTCATTGTTCTTATTGTTATTATTCCGATGCATATTGTTAATCTTTGATGTTTATAATCCTAGATGAGATCTAACCTATCTCAAGCTTAAACGATCTTAGAGTCTATCAGATTATTTAGACTTCACAGATTAATAATAAAAAAGATTGATATAGCACAGCGGAATTTAAACAAATAATCAATGTTATTAAATAATGTTTTTATTACATACAAGCCCCAATTCTATGTGATCAATATAGAATGACTACCTAACTGTAACAGGATCAAAAACACTTTGACCTTGAGGCTAAAAACACTAGACGTCTACATATTTACTTGTGTACACATAAACTATGTTTAGGGATCTCTTTATACAGAGAGTCCATAAGACTTACAAAGGAATCTTAATTGTATTAGGAAAGTACATATTTTCTTAATCTTTGATCTTTATCTTATAAGAAAATCTTTTAGAATCCTCCATATTTTGTAGAATTCCATATTGTCGATTTAGATCCTTGTTGTTTCATTCTTTTGTTCTTTTGTATCATTGTTTTTGTATCATCAAATCAATAAAATCCCAACAGTTTGTGATCTTACGGCTTTTCTTTCTTTTCAGCATCTTGTCATAGTATTTATCAAAGAGTAACTTCTTGTTGTAGTACTGTGTCACAACAATTGTGCCCAAAAGATCAACTAATTCATCCTTCAGGTTTGTTTCAGCATCATTAGTGTTCTTCTCCCCCTCAGCAGGTAAAGCGGTTACTTGGCCTACTAAAGGAACATCTTTGGTCGTAGCTTCTGATGCATTTTCCACCACAGTGTCAAACTTGTTCAAGGTTTCAGTAACCTTGTTTAATAGACTTGGAAGGGAATCCAAAGTCTTGAGCTGTTTCCGAACTGAAGAAACTAGAACTGGTAAAGCTTGAAGCTCTGTTGGAAGTTCCCATTGAATGTTCTTCAGTTCAACAACCTGGGATGTAAGACTAGAGATAGTGGAAGTGAAGGTCTCCATTTTTGTTGGAATCTCTTTAAAGTCCCCAAGTAGCTGGATTTCCATATCTTTAACATGCTGCTTTAGCTCTTTAATCTCTCTAAATAATTCAGTGAATTTTAAGGGGAGCTCTTTCTGTTCAGTTGGTAAGCAGATAGAAAAGTTATGTGAGGCCAAGAGCTTGGAGAGTTCAAGCTTTAGAGAGGTTACGAGAAGAGTAGTAAGCTGGTTGACGTCTAGATATAAGGTCCTAGCCTTCAGTGAGGAAACTTCAGCTTCAGCTATTTCCTTTTGTTGTTCCAGCTTATCCTTCTGGGACATAAGTAATTAAACCTGAGCTATTAACTCTTGAATTTAAGATAATTTTAGAGATGGAGGAGGTGGGACTAAAGTGTCTTTAGGCATATCATGAGAAGTATCATGAGTGTCTTCTTTGTTAGCTTCCTCTTCTTCACTCTCATCTGTAACAATGATAGGGCCATCTTATGGGGAGTCAGGAGTAAAGAATGCAGATCTTGTGTCTTTCAAGAATTCTGATAAATCCTCTAGATTTATTTTCTTCAAGATATCATCAGCTCCGGATTCTTCATTTGTACCTGAATCAGTGTGGGCAGTTTTTTACCCATCTCTAGCAGATTTAGTTTTATCTACAAGAACACTTGGATTAGACCCTGCAAATATGTGATCAAATGAATAGTTTTTAGTTCCTTCATCCATATCCTGTTATGAAGATATGGAATCATTAGGAGCAGATAATCCAAGATCAGCTTCAGCTGTGGAATCTGCTGAAGCATCATGTCCTGATGCAGACTCAAAGTGCAAATGAAAGAAGCTGAATAAACAGGTTTAATAAGAGTTAAATGCAGACTTACCACTACTGAGCTGAGGGTGGGCTCCTTCTTCACTGGTGGCCCCTAAAGATGTTGGGCCACCAGCTTCTTGTTGTGCCTCTTTATGCATTTCACTAACCATTGGAGTGGGAGGTGAAGGATGGCTTAGGCTTTTGTCCTTGGTCGAACTGGACTTAGTTTCTATTTCTGATTGGCCAGTTTTGGACTTAGATGCCTTAGTCTGGGACTCAGATATGTGTTTTGAAGATTGTTTTCTTTTGAGTCTACTTTTAGCTCCAGGCTTTTTGACTTGGGGAACTTCCTCAGTTTATGAGGAAGGTTTTGGAGCTTTAGAGACCACAGGCACATCTAACTTGCAGATGGCCTTCATGTGGTCAGTGAAGGGAGGTCCTTCAGTTTGGTTTGGCTTCAGTGCCCAGTTATGTCTAGTTGTAAACACTAAAGACCTAAGTGGGGTTTATGGTGGAGCTATCTCTTTCATATTCAGGCATCATATGTTTAAGTAGAAGAGATATAAACCTAGGATAGAGAACAATATTTTCCCTTGTCTTCTTGTTCAGCTTATGAATTAGATCCTCCCATATTAACTTGGCATAATCTACCTGTACCCTATTGTCCAGACAATACAAGATAGTGGCATCCTTATTGGATATTTGATCTAGGCCACCTCCTATTTTCCCCACTCCTATAAACACGGAATGATATGACAATCAGCAACTTACCACTAGGAGGAAGACAACTCTTTTTGAGAGTTCCTTTTGCACAATCTTCCCCAATTACTATTATTGTGCAAACTAGCATGGTTTATTGTCTGTTATAGTGGGTAAGGAACACTTCATACTTGAGTGAAGTAGCGTATTTGCCTTCAGGCATTTTTAAAAGTTGGTAATACATATGTCTCTCTAACTCCCCTATGGATGGATCACAAAACCTTAGTGTCTTTAAGATCTTTGTGTTTACAAAAAAAATTAAATACAGGATGCTCTCTTGTATTGATTTGGGGACTCTGTAAATGTTCATTTAGACAAGCATTTGGGAAATGAAGTCTGACCCATCCTCTAAAGTATTCTTGGTTTAGGGATGTGTGGGATATAGAAGTGCACTTCATTATGGTCGGTAGGCATATCTCCTTAACAGGTGTTACCTCTATCTGAGTTGCAGGTAAAAGCGTTTGAGTTTCGGTGGTTTTGTCAAAAGTGTACAGGTTCTTCTTTGGGAGTGATTTTAGTTGATGAGGTATTATGTGATGATGATTCTGCCATTTGGATAGTTAAGGTTTTGGAGATTTGATCTGGTTTGAGGGGTGTGTGTGTTTTGTTGATGAGATTATGAAAAGTGAGTTGTTGAATGGTTTGTTGTGATTTATATGATTGATGAAGTTACAATTTTTCTTTAAGAAATTGTAATTATCGTTTGAAGGTCTGTGAATGTTATGGGAATGTTTTTTGGGTTTTCGTTTTCAACATGGTGTGCTAAACTTTATATTTAATGAAAAGTCAGCATAAGCATGCATTTGACACCTAGATAAAGTGACATCGTCTATTTAAACTACAAAGTTCCGAGGTGAGAGAAGGAGGATGAGGTCATTCTAACTTTTGGATTTCTTCTTTTAATATATTAAATATATTAATGTTAAAAAGTACACATTTTTTTGTTAAAAAAAACTGACCTTTAGATTGATGTGTGAAAAATCTGGACTAGGTTTAGTTTGATGTTATGTCATGCTGAATAGATTATTGCAATCTTTATTATCATCAATCCTTACAGCTGTAAGGCGGACACAAAATGTTGCCGAATTTATTTTTAAATATATTCTTTATAAGTTTTTAAATTTTTAAAACTTGATCTTACTGACATACACACAAACGGGAAGTGAACACCGATAGTGGGTAGTATAGAATGGTAGATTCGCAGGTCGTCCCCATGAGCTAAGTTGTTATTAGTTTTTAAATTGAAATGTCATTTTAATATGGTTTTTGAATTGATTCGAAAAAGGAATTACAAAAAATTAAATACTTAATAATTAAACGGGTTGGAGATATCAGGAAGAGAGTAAATGTGCTTAACCTAGTTTACTTCATTACTACTAATTGAAAATATTTTCTGTGCAAGTTTTAAAACTATGGTTTCATTATCCGGTTTCTAAGGTCGTAGGACTTGAAATAGGTATATTTCAAGTATATCTATACTTCCCGCCGATTCTGACTCAGTCCATATCTTATAGGAGTAGGATATCCGGTTCTGCAGTAATTTATCCAACTATTACCCCAAAATTATCTAATAACCTATACGGAATATTACTACTCTGAAAAGAGTTCCTGTATTTTTTAAGTATATTGGTGATAAGTGCTGAAGACGGGTTAGTCTCATACACTAGGGAATGGAGTTATAGTTCTCCTAGTACCGATGGGATTTCTCATATTGACATGATAAATTAATAATGGGGAGCATAGCAAGGTCCAAACCACCTATTTACTTCAAAACCAGGGTTCTACGATAGTCAACGCGAATAATCTAACGAAACCATTATCTTACAGGAATACAACATCATAGCAATAGCGAACTACTTAACTTGGCAGGACTTTAAGTTGCTTTGACCGTAAAGGTAACGGATAAACCAAAAAGAATTGATGTAATCATAGATTGTAAGCTCATAATTCTTACTGTATTGTATATTTGAATGATTAATTACAATTGTAAGTTAAGTGTGAATCTCCCTTGGACTCTAAGTGTAATTCTTTGAAGGTTGGATGCCTTTGTCACTCTCCATTTGGGTTGTTGAGGTAGTTGTTGTCGGATATAGATTAATGAGGCCTCCTATCTAATAAAAGTACCGTTCCTGTTATGCGTACTATAAGGTGTTACGCCCGTAACCTTCTTACACGACATTCCATAAATACTGCAATTGGTCTGACGGGTACCAAATATCGCGTTACACCGTAACCTTCAATCAAATAAAATTAAACTTCCATTCGTTCGAGATCTTCATTCCTTATTTGTTAGATTTCATGGTTAGCGTAACCATAAGGGTGTTACGCGTACACTATCATGGGTTAAGATTTCCTTCCAAATACATGTTTAACGGGTAACTAGATATGGGTTGTTACTCCGTAAAGTTGTCCTTTGTTATTTGTACTTGCGTTATATATGTTAAGTGTAACCATTATTGTTGTTACGCCAGTGCAGTTAACATTCTTTTAAATTAATTACACTTTAAAGCCTTTTTCCCTTGTCTTTGTCTATTTTCCTGCTTTTACCTAAAAACTACAAAATGATATATAATATCTCGTTTTTGAGTATTATAAAAACTTTTGCTGTAATATAGGTAGGTATTTTACCACTAAAAAGTATTAAATATTTGATGTTATCAAATATACCCCATTTGGATTGCGCATGCACTCAAGTAGAACTGTTTGAACATTTTATATCTAAAAAGATTTTTGAAAATTACTCAAGCAAATGAATCTATAAAATATTATGGTAGCGGTAATACATCAAAGCTAAGAACACTCACCGAAAAGGGGATAAAAATCATCAACTCTCCACTAGGTTAAGTGTTTCATTTTTTGGGGCTAATCGCTCAATTGCACTGTATAGTATGTATTCTATCATAAACTTGGAATGTATACAATCTAACAGCTAGATTTAGGGTTAATTAATCTCTGGATGGCCAACAAGGCTATAAGGTTTTAAAGGGTGATGAAGGGGTTAGGATAGACACGGGATACACATTTAGTGGTTGTTAATATAATTACACAAAACAAAGAGTCTAAAGTAATCCAAGGTTATCATAACTAGCTACTGTCCATCCATAGGTCCAAGAGTCTAAGCCCAAAATCTGATCTTTAATAATGGGCTACTAGCTCTATTCTTCATAAGTATTGGCATGACTTGGTGTAATAATGGGCTACTAGCTTCATTCTTATGATAATTAAGATGTTTGGCTGCTATAATAGGCTACTAGCTTAATTCTTCATTAATTACTTATTTGCACCACATCTTTTTATTTTCTAGATATGGTGTGGTTTTTTAGTTGCACCTTGTTATTCATTATTCAAACATTATCAAATGCTAAGGAGTTTTATATCTTTTAATTATTCTTGAGCATTTGACTATTTACGCACTCTCCACTTGAGATGAACAATTGTCCGAAAGTGATGATATATCGGAAGTCTTTGTAGATCATAAACTGATTGGTCATCCACGATTGCTTAAAATTTTTGTTCTATTCCCCGAACATGGAAATAAGTAGCTCAGAACTATTTAACACAAAGATAACTAAAGATAAGGTTTCGGATTATGGTGATTGGTTCGTAACGATACTATAACTTAGGTGAAAACATAGATTGGTTTAACAGGGTATTAGGCGGTATCATTGCAGCTAATATGAGTGCAACAAAAGGGTTATCATGTAGGTAGATCGACAAAGTTAGTGAAAAAGTCGATAAATAACACTTTATAGGATTATTTGGGTCGATTTCTAATATTTTGCTTATTTGAATTCCTATTTCATTATAATTCTCTTTGGTTCGAATGATGTACATGCAAGTTTTAATGTCTACAATTACTACCGTCACACTCAATATTTTGATAGATTTTTGGTATAATAATGACTGGAAACGGTATATTTGGCTTATTAAGTACACTAGTATAATAAAGAGGTTAATGTGCATTCGACAAAGTTTAATTAGTTATTTAAGAAAATTATGTCAAAAAATTTAAATTGGCAAATTTTCAAAAGAAAACTAAAAGACTGAAGGCAAACACATGCGTAAAGTATAATTCTACTCACACATCCACCTTAATTGATTTGTACAACTGTTCCCTATTCGTACATTATGGAAATAAAAAGTATAGAGTTATAATTAGACAAAATATACTCACGGAGCATTGCTTCGGTGACTTTAAAAAAATTTGGTGGATATCTTTTTTAGATTATCTCCGTCTTCGCGATCTCTTTATCCCTGTGATCACAAAAAACAAACAAAAGAATAATATTCATTCTACAAGTTATAAAGTGTACAGGAAATACATAAACCATAACTCACTTTCATAGGAAGCACGGTTTATTATAGCGTATGCAACATGCCATTTTTAACCACTTGGTTGGACCAAGTGGAGAGTTTAGTTTCATGAGGATTCTTGAGACTATCCAAATAGTCCTTTTACGTTTACATGGTTTGCACATGTTTAAAACTTAATTTTTTATGATTTCAGAAGGAGGTTACGGTGTAACTTCGGTGGTTACGTCATAATCAAGTGGTAAAAAATTTAAGTTTTAAGGTGTGTTACGGCGTCCTATTCACATGAAATGGATTCGTCGATTAACTATAGGGTTACGACGTAACTTAAATTTGTTCACCATAACTGTTGCAGATTTAGCACAGGTTACCACTGAATAATGGGTCGAGCCTGGTCTAGGATAATTGGCTCCTCCTCAGTTATGGATTCTACAAAACAAAGTAAGAAAATGCCAAAACATACTAGTTGTAAAAGAAAATTTTATTAAGAGCTAAAGAACAGGTGTCTCCCCGATAGCACTTTTGTTTATTTACGAGTCTTTAGTTAGACGTTGTTTCACTCTACGTTTTGTGGTTTTCTAATTCCTTTCGGATAATTTTCTTAAATTTCGATCGTTCTTCCGCCACATGGGGTTATAAAAACATTTTTCTTGTTCTTTGGAAACAACAGACAAACTGTGTACACCTTCAATATGAGTATTTTCTTTACTCTAGAGAAGTTTCCACATGTACTTCTGGGGATGATAATTTCGTCTGCTACCCCCATTTCCCTAAGTTCTTCTTTTTGGAACTCATGGATTGAGCACCCTAATTATTTTATGCACTTGGTTACAATTACTTCCTTTATGTTTGATCAAGAATGTGTCCTTTCTTCCCTATTCCATGTGTGTACTCATTAGCCAGCTTTCATCGATTTTCTATTATTAAATTCCGCTTGTTAATCTCAAAGCTTATATGGGTGGTTATTCTAACAACGGTCCGATGTCGATCTTAGAAGGAGGTCAATTATCCATATTTTTAATAGTAATTTTTTCACAGGTTCACTAATGTTGGTATACCCGACCTTGATCAATGCCCATTCCCTAAAGGTTAATCTATTTGTACTAGGTTGTTGGCATTCCTGGAAATGGTACTTCCTTAGATGAGGGACTAATATCACACAATTCCGCGTATCTATTATCCTAAACTAAAGCATTGGTTTGGCTTTTTCCATAATTTGCTAAAAGGAAATCAGGGAAGGATATTCCTTTTCCTTTTATATTTCTCCTTTCATTATCGTAGTTGCAGTACCAAAACCTTAAATTCCCAATCTTAGATACGCCACAGATTCTACCCCACCAGCACACATTTTTTTTCAAGGTCACAAAATGGCCACATTTTGGTTTGTTCCTTGATGTTTTGTTTTATTTGGTTACAAAAGTGTACTCTAGGAACATTCTCATCTAAATTAATTTTCCATTTCTTATGATTTCGATCACCTAAGTTTTGGGACCTATCGTGCCAGTTTCCTGACTCTTCGTAATCATTTTGATTATTACTTTGAGCAGCGGGTTTGAGGTCTAATTTATTTTAGGCCATAAATTAACATGAAATCTGTTTCACACGGATTGTAAAGTTATGAGTCTTTTTCATTATATCAAAAACGCTTTTTTCTATTTCATTAATTCCCAAAGAAAAATTTCTTCTAGCGAAGACATCTATGTCCGCAAGTATGGTAGCCAAAAAGGTGTTCTCTATGAATCGTAGTTTCAGAAAGGGGATGTTGTTAATGATCACGAAATTGAAAGGGATAAGGAAATATATCCATTTTACTAGAATATTTTCAACAAATCCCCAAAGGTTAACTTTTTAGATCATATATGCTTCTCAAAGCATATTTGTTTTCTTAAGATTGGTAAGATGTAAGTGTTCAAATATACTCCTAGGCATTACATTAATACTAGTACCTAGGTCAACCATGGCATAAAAATTAAATTTACTAATCGTACAGGAGAGTGTGAAGCTTCCTGGATTTAATTCTTTAGGTGGTAATTGGTGTTGTAAGACTTTAGGAGTATCACTTTCAGTTTCTAATATGAAGGACACTCAATGGATTTTGTTGAGCATAGACATTTCTTGATTAGCAGTAACTATTTTAATTTGTCCTGAGGATGAGTCAGGGGTTTTATTCGAGTGGATTTCCTTAGTCAACTGCTCGATCTGGGTCTTTAAATTCTAGAGCGAGGCGCTTTGAGTTACTAGTGTTAATCTAGGCATTATCATTATATCTTCATAATCCTCACCTCTATTTCAGAATTCTCGTGAGATTCTCTTGAGCTTAGCTAATAGTTCTTTTAAGCTTTGCCTCCTTTTACCATATGGTAGACGTTATCAGTCTTAGTATAGTATCCAGGTGGTCCTACACGAAACTTTCTCTATTATCTGTTTTTAAAAGGGTCGTCGTCTACTAATTCTCAATATCTGTACCTCTTCAACTTGTCTTTACTTCCTCGTTGAGGGGACATTACCTTGCTCGACGGTGAGGTCCTTCCGTAAAGTTGGCATCCAACCGGATTGCATATTAACATTTCCTTTAGCTTCTTCATGTTCATTCACAGGTTGTTTTCCAACTTATTTAAAAAAGCAGCTAGCCTACTAATGCTTCCAATATTCTGTTTGTGTTCTGACGTGCCATTTTGAGAATGGTCAGCCATTGGTATCAATTGCAGTGAGAGTTGCGGCCGCGTGTCTTCCAGGAATTTGGTTCCCTGCGAGTCAAGCAGGTTGACGGTTCATTAGTGCTCAAAACCTACCAAGACAAAAGCAACCATGTCAAAGTTACATGTTTTTTCAATAAACCAAAAAATGAACATACACCATCTGTACATTTACAAACACCTGCAAAAGCTTCACAAACACAAACTGAAGTTCCTACAACATCTTCCTTTTACCTTTCCTCCTTACATATGAACTTCCTCCAACATATTCTTTGTATCTTTTAATTCCAAATTCTTTATTCAGAATTTGTTGCTAAGTTGTAACAGCTGCAAGGCTCAAAACGCAATTTGTCACTGGATGTGGCCTTTTTGTTGAAACAACAAGAGTTGTACAGGTTGACCCTGTTCTAGGTATTGTGATTGTAAGATGTTTTGAACTTCATTTGGGTTTATCAGGTTTTATGATTGCTGCATTTCTAGAGCTTGACCCTGCTCTACCTTTATAAACAGTTATTTGCTCATCTGAACTTAAAG
This sequence comes from Tanacetum coccineum, assembly GCA_026074375.1. Classification (NCBI taxonomy): domain Eukaryota; kingdom Viridiplantae; phylum Streptophyta; class Magnoliopsida; order Asterales; family Asteraceae; genus Tanacetum; species Tanacetum coccineum. The sequence continues at coordinate 10,815 of BQNB010131276.1, forward strand.
CATCATACCAATGTACAATCTCTGATGGAATAGTAGCTTTTTTTGCTTTTATAGATCTTGAAGTTTGTTTACCATCAAAAGCTTTCTTTTTCCCTTTGGTGGATCTAGACCCTGGTTTACATCAGAGCTAATTTGAAAAAGGTTATGATTACAGCTTTTATCAGAGGTAGCTTGAAAAGGGTTTGATGCGTATTTTCTTTTAAATACTAATTTACCAAGTTTTAAATTATAAAACTTGATCTACCTGACAACGCACTAACGCGCAGAGAACCCGGTCGTGGGTAGTATATAATGGTAAATTCGAGGTCGTCCCAAGAGCTAAGTTGTAATTAGTTTTAATTTGAAATGTTACGTTTTAAAAATGGTTTTCGAATTGATTTTGAAATGAATCTAAAATAACAATAAAATTAAATACTGAAAATTAAAAGGGTTTGGAGATATCAAGAGAGAAAACGTGCTAACCTAGTTACTTCATTACTACTGTTATGAAAACGTTTTCCTGTGCATTGTTAAACTATGGTTTCATTAGTGGTTTATAAGGTCGATAGACTTGAATAGGTATATTTAGTCTATCCTATACTTCCCGCGATTCCGACTCAGTCCAAATCGTATAGGAGGTAGGATATCCAGGTTGCATTGATTAATTCCAACTATTCCCAAAACTTATCTAATAACCTATACAGATTATTAACCCTTTCTGAAAGAGTTCATGTGCTTTTAAAGTATATTGAGTGATAAGTGCGGAGACCGGTTAGTTTTTACACTAGGGATGGAGTCATAGATCCTCTCTAGTACCCGATGGATCCCATATTGACATGATAATATAACAATGAGGCAAGCAAGGTCCAAACCACCCATACTACCAAAACCCAGGGTTACACGATAGTCAAGGAATATCTAACAAAACCATAATCTAACAGGAAACAAACATCATAACAATAGTAACTACATAACTAGGCCAACACTTTAAGTGCTTAGCCGCTCATGGTAATGGAAACACAACAAGAAATAGAAGTAATCATAGATTGAAAGCTCATAATTCTTACAGTATTCGTATTTGAATGATTAAATAAAAAAAGTAAGTAAAGTGTGATATCCCTTGGACTCCAGGTGGAATTCTTCGAAGGTTAAAAGCCTTTGTCGCCTCTCCAATTGGCTGTGTAGGAAGTGATGTCAGAATAACTTGAATGAGGCCTCTATTTATAAGTATCGATATTGTTACAGCGTAACTAATAAAAGTGTTACGCCGTAACCTTCTTACACGGCATTCCATAAATAAGCAATTGTTGCGGCGTAACCAGATATTGCGTTACGCTGCAACCTTCAAATAATTTCCATACGTACGTGATCTTCATTCCATATTTGTGGATCTATGGTTACAGCGTAACCATAAGGGGTGTTACGCCGTAACTCTATCTTGGGTAAGATTTCCTTCCAAATACATGATTACGACGTAACTAGATATGGTGTTACGCTGTAAAGTTGTCCTTGATCTTCGTACTTGCTTAATATATGTTATGGTGTAACCATTATTGGTGTTACGTCATAACATTCTTCAGATAATTACACTTTGAGCCCTTTTCCCTTTGTTTCTTGTCATTTTCTTGCATTTCACCTGAAAACTACAAAATGATAGAAAATATCTCGTTTTCGAGTATTAGTGAAACATTTGCAGGTAATACAGGGGGTATTTTGCCACTAAAAAGTATTAAATATTTGATGTTATCAAATATCCCCCCACTTGACTTCTGCTTGCCCTCAAGTAGAACTTGTTAGAACATTTCATAAAAAGATTTCTGAGAATAACTTCAAGAAATAAATCTATAAAACATTTATGCTAGAAAACATCAAAGCCAAACACCTCACGAAAAGAGGATAAAAAGTCACTCAACTCTCCACTAGTCTAAGTGTTTCATTTTCGGGGGTGATCACTCAATTGCACAGTCATAGCATGTATTCTATCATAAGCTTGGAAAGTACACAAATCTGCACCAGTTAGAATTAAGATCTAAATAATTCTCAAAGGCAACAAGGGTAATATGGTTTTAAAGGGTGATAAAGAGGTTAGGATAGACATGGGATACACATTTAATGGTTGTTAATATAAAAACACAAAACAAATAGTCTAAAGTAATCTAAGGTTGTCATAACTAGCCACTGTCCATCCATGGGTCCAAGAGTCTAAGTCCGAAAATATGATCTTCAATAATGGGCTACTAGCTCCATTCTTCATAAGTATTAGGATGACTTGGTGTAATAATGGGCTACTAGATCCATTCTTTATAATAATTGAGATGTCGTGGTGTAATAATGGGCTACTAGCTCCATTCTTCATAATTACTTAATTTGCACCATCTTTATATTTTTTAGCACATGGGTGGTTTTTAGTTGCACCCTCTTTTCTTCATTCTTTTAAAACATGCAAATGCTATAGGAGTTTATATCTTTTAATTATTGCCCCTGCAACATTTGATATTATACACACATCCCCCCACTTGAGATGAACAATGTCGAAAGTGATAACATAGGGGGGTCTTTGTGGATCATAATTGATTGGTCTTCCACGAATGCATAAAATTTCCGTTCCCATTCCCCCGAACCATGGACTTAAGTAGCCAAAAATTTCAAAACAAAGATAACTATAGACTACAGGGTAGGTTAAGGTGAAATGGTGTAACGATACATATAACATTGGGTGAAAACATAGATTGTTTAAACAAGGGTGATCTAGGGGTATCTTGCACTAATAATGAGTGCAACAAAAGGTTTTATCACGGGAGGTCAACAAGTTAGTGTAACAAGTCGAATAACACACATATAGGCTATTTGGGTGATTTCCTAAGTGTTGCCTTCTTGAACTATCTATTCCTGCTAATCAATTAGGTCTCGAAATGATGTACAGGCCAAGTTCTAAAGTCTACAATACTACCGGCATACTCAATACTTTTGTGGATTTTTGAGTAATATGATGGAAACGGAATATTAGGCTTAAATCTCACTAAGTAATAATAAAGGGTAATGTGCATTCGAAAAAGATTAATTCTAGTTATTTAAGAAAATTTTGTCAAAAATTTTAAAATTGGCATAATTTTAAAAGAAAACTAGAAAATCGAAGGCAAAACATACGTCAAGTATTAATTCTACTCCCATCCCCCTACTTGATTTGTACAATGTCCCTATTGTACATTAAGGAAATGAAATAAAAAGGAAAGAGTAGAATTAAGACAAGAAACTCCCTGAGCATTGCTTCGAGATTTGAAATTTGGCAAAAATCTTTTAGATTATTTCTGTTTTCCCGCAAGCTCTTTATCCCCTTTGATCATAAAAACAAACCAGAGCATAAAATCGTTCTACAATAATTATGAAGTGTATAGGAAATACAAACCTAACTCACTTTTGTAGGAATCACGGTTGCATTTAGCATATGCAACAAGCCTTTTAAACCACTTGGTGGCCCAAGTGGACGAGTTTAGTCTCGTGAGGGCTTCCAGAGAACATACCCACAAAGTCCATTTACGTATACAAGGTTTAGACATGTTTAAAACTTAAATTTTAAGGATTCAGAAGGAGGTTACGGCGTAACTCCGATGGTTACGTCGTAATCAAGTGGTAAAATTTTTAAGTTTTAAGGTGTTACGGCGTAACCATGAAATGGATTACGTCGTAACTACAGTGGTTACGGCGTAAACTAAATTTGTTACGCCGTAACTGCTGTAGATTCAGCAAGGTTACCACATGATTATGAGTCGAGCCGGTCTCGATAATTGCCTCCTAGCTTCTGGTCTCTGCAAAACAAAGTAAGAAACATGCAAACCGACTAATGTAAAAAGGAAATTTCATTAAATAAAGGACGGGTTGTCTCCCGACAAGCACTTTTGTTTATTAACGAGTCTTTAAGTTAGACTCATGCTCATGTTACGTTTTGTTGTTTTCTACTTCCTTTCGGATCATTTCCTTAAATTTAGATCCATTCTTCCTTCCAAGAGGTAAAACATTATCCAAGTCTTTAGAAACACAGACGAAACTTTGTCCACCTTTAAATGAGTATTTCTTAACCTCGAAAGTTTCTACTTGTACTTCTGGTGGATGATAGTCTTTGTCCTCTATTCCCCCATTTCCTCACACTCTTCATTTTCAAACTCATGATTGTGCCACCCATAATTTTTATTATGCACTTGGTTACAATATCCCCATATGTTATAGAGAATGTGTCCTTTCTTTCCTATTCCAAGTTCGTACTCATCAGCTAGCTTATCGATTTCTAAATTGAATTCCCACTTGTAATCATCAAAGATCCTATGGGTCGGGTTATTTACAATAGCCGAGTCATCTTGGAAACAATCAATTAACCATAATTTTAATAGTGCTTTTTTCACTGGTTCACTAATGTCAGTATGCCTGACCTTAATCAATGTCCATTCCCTAAAGGTATAATCCCTAGGTCTTAGTTTGTTTGATTCTTGAGAGGATACTTCGGATGAGGGACTAATATCACACCATTCAGAGTATCTATTGTCCCAAACTAAGGCATTGGTTTAGCTTTTTCCGTATTTTGCTAAAAGGAAATCAGGAAAGGATAGTCCTTTTCCTTTTATATTTCTTCTCTCATTATCGTAGTTGCAGTACCAAAACCTTAAATTCCTAGTTTTAGATACCCTACAGATTTCTACCCCACCATCACACATTTTTTTGTCAGGGTTACAGGATGGCCACATTTTGGTTTGTTCCTTGATATTCTATTTTATAAGGTTACAGAAGTGTGCTCTAGGAACATTCTCATCTAAATTAATTTTCCATTTCTTAGGCTTCCGATCATCTAAGTTAGGGGACCTATTGTCCCAGTTACCTGACTCTTTGTAATCGATTTGATTATTACTCTGGGCAGGGGATTGGGGTCTTATAATTAGGCCAGAATTAACCATGAATTTTTTTTCACTAGGATTCGTATAATTATGATCTTTTCTCATTGTATCAAGGCTTATTATATCTTCATTAATTCCCAAAGAAAATTTTCCAGTGAAGACATCTATTTCTGCATGAATGGTAGCCAAAAAGGGTCTCCCTAGAATTGTAGTTTCAGAAGGGGTGTTGTTAATGATTACGAAATCAGAAAGGAATAAGAATTTATCAATCTTCACTAGAACATTTTCAACTATCCTTAATGGTGCTTTTTTAGACATATCTTCCATTTTACACCAAGGTCAGCCATTGCATAAAAATTAAATTTACCGATCATGCAGGGGAGTGTGAAGCTTCCTAGATTTAATTCTTTGGGTGGCAGTTGGTGTTGTAGGGCATCAGGAGTATCACTTTTAGTTTCCGATATGAAGGACACTCCATGGAGTTTGTTGAGCACAGTCATTTCTTGATTAGCAGTAACTATTTTAATTTGTCCTGGGGATGAGTTAGGGGTTTTATTCGAGTGGATTTCCTTAGTTAACTATTTGATCTGGGTCTCTAAATTCTTGAGCGAGACGCTTTGGTTCCTAGTGTTAATCTCGGCATTCTCTTAAAGTTTCTTAATCCACACCTCCATTTCAGTACTTCTTTGTGCAGATTCCTCTTGATGCTTAGCCAATAATTCTTTTAAGCTTTGCCTCCTTTCACCATACGGTGGACGGCTATCAGTCTTAGTGTAGTATCCAGGTGGTCCTACACAAAACTTTCCTCCATTACTCCTGTTAAAAGGCGTTGTTCGTTAAAATTATCCATATCTGACCTCTTCAACTTGTTTAACTTCCTCGTTGAGAGGATGGTCCTTGTCGAGGTGAGGTCCCTCATAAATTTGACATCCAACCTGGATTGCATGAACACTTTCCTTTAGCTTCTTCATGTCTCGTCCCAGGTTGTCCAATTTATTTACCAGAGCAGCTAATCTATCATTGCTACTATTGCTTCCAATATTCCTGCTTGTCGTTCCGTCATGCCATTTTTAAGAATGGTCAGCCATGGTTTGAATCGCTGTGAGAGCTTGGGCTGGTGTCATCCCAGGGATTGGTCCCTGTGAATCAAGCAATTGACGGTTCATAGTGCTCAAACCCTTATAGAAGATGTTTACCTTTTGATGACTATTGATGTCATGAGTAGGGCACTTGTATAGTAGGTCATTATACCGCTCTCAGGCCTGGTATAATGATTCGTCTCCTTCTTGCTTGAAGTTGTGAATATCTTCAAGCTGTTTTGCAGTCTTGGAAGGTGGGCAATACCTTTGGATAAAGGCCTTTTTGAGGAGATCCCAAGTATTGATAGTTCCTGAGGCGAGTCTGTCCACCCATCTTTTTGCGGCTCCGGTAAGAGTAAAGGGAAAAACTCAGAGCATGACTGCGTCTTTAGAGACTCTAAGAATATTGAATAAGCCAACGATGCTGAGGACCCGATCAATGTGATCGTGAGCATCCTCGTTTTTGTTTTCGGAGAAAGTGTCTTCCCTCAACTTACGCATAAATTGACTCTTTATTTCGAAATTGACATTGCCTCTGATTTTGGGTTTAACCACGCCCGGTGCCTGGTTTTCTCGTGACAATACTAAGTATTGTTCCATGGTAAGAGTATCGACGTCTACTCCTGCCATAGTTCCTGCAGATATAGAGTTTAGGGAAAGAAGAGAAATAATAAAATAATCAAATTAATTCTAATTTTTAGCTCCACAGCAACGGCGTCAAAAACTTGAAGCGTATTTTCTTATAAATAATAATTTACCAAGTTTTAAATTTATAAACTCAATCTACCTGATAACGCACTAACGGGCAAAGAACTCGATCGTGGGTAGTATAGAATGGTAAATCCAAAGTCGTCCCAAGAGCTAAGATGTAATTAGTTTTAATTTGAAATGTCACGTTTTAAAAATGGTTCTTGAATTGATTTTGAAATGAATCTAAAATAACAATAAAATTAAATATTGAAAATTAAAAGGGTTTGGAGATATCAGGAGAGAAGACGTGCTAACTTAGTTACTTCATTACTACTATTATAAAAATGTTTTCCTGTGCAATGTTAAACTATGTTTTCATTAGTGGTTTCTAAGGTCGATAGACTTGAATAGGTATATTTAGTCTATCCTATACTTCCTGCAATTCTGACTCAGTCCAAATTGTATAGGAGGTAGGATATCCAGGTTGTAGTGATTAATCCCAACTATTCCCAAAACTTATCTAATAACCTATACAGATTATTAACCCCTTCTGAAAGAGTTCCTGTGCTTTTTAAGTATATTGAGTGATGTTAGGAAAATATTGTAAACAGACTTAATACTGTTAGTATTAAAGTTAAGTCTGTTAGTTATAGTTAGTACTGATAGCTGAATAGTTAGTACTGTTAGTATAGAAGTTAAGTCTGGTAGAGCAAGTTAAGTCTGCCAGCATTAACTTAAGTCTGGCAGTATTAAAGTTAATACTGCTTGGTCAAACAGTTAAGTCTGTTGTAATTATAGTAATAGTTATCAATTAGCGTTGATTTAGGAAGAGATAAGTATTATCTCTTAACGCGTTTAGCGTTCCTTAAGCCTATAAAAGGAACAAAGAATAGTATTGTAAACACATGAGTTGATTGAGTATTCACAATCAAATAGTAATAGTAATAGCAATTTTAGTATTTGTTCTTGTGTTCGTCTTGGTATAGATATTGATATTCCGCGTCAATATTTATATTCACAGTCATTGTCTCTTATAGGATCTTTGGATTTATTCAAAGGATTATCAGTCGTTCAAGGCTCATTCAGATCCTGTTTATAAGGACCTACAAGTGGTATCAGAGCCACCAAAGGGACTTTACACAAGATTGAACATAGATCAAAACCTTTTATTCCACCAAATCAAATAATCATGTCTGCAAACGATAATTTTTCTCTTCATGATGATGAGGAACTTTCTCTTCATGATGATGCATCTTTGGATGGATTTGTACCAGCAACCAGATGCTCCTGCTAAACCACCACAAATACACTTTCAAACATTAAACTGCCTGTCCTCCAAAAAGATGATTATGATACGTGGG
>BQNB010131278.1:0-18806 GCA_026074375.1 Tanacetum coccineum
GTGAGGGTATTTTGGTCCTTTTGCCCTCTCCTTTTTGACTTCATGTTCATCAGATACATAAATCCAAAACCAGTATTTCGTTTTATTTCGTTTTACTTAGTATTTCGTTTTATTTGTAAAAGTATAGTTTCCGTTTATTTACCAGGTTATTGTATAATTACAATTTTAATAAATCTTAAGTCTTTATATTCTCGTCCTTTTATTAATTTCTAAAATAATAGAAATTCAATGAAAAATACTAAGTATAGAATTTTTTTTTATAAATTTCGGCATGACCTTGCCGTTTATACAACGTTTCCATATATCGAAAATACAATATTTCCTATTTTTTTCATCAATCAATATCACCAGTATTTTTCGCGCCTCATAATTAATAATTTGTCAAATTTATTAATACTAAACACAAGTAAAACCAAGCACACCCTTATTAGGGGCTGCTGTCCCAAACACACCCCTTTGGGTGGTTATTCAGCAAACCAAACGCGCCCATATGGCTGTTTAACAGCAGAAACAAACACCCCTTTTTGGGTGATAAACGCAGAAACAAACACCCATTCAAGCGTGAATACTAGTCAAAATAAAAAGGACGAAAAACAAGCGAGAAAAGTAAGAACAAGACAACCACAAGCCCGACACCTTAAGGGTGCGGCTGTGGTGATAACGAACCAAACGCATCCTGCTGGTGCAATCGAACCAACCAACCGCACCCTTGGTGGGTGTTGTTACAGCCAAACGCACCCTTTGGGTCGTTCAAAAACCAAACGCACCCTTTTGGGGGTGGCTGGTGGCGGGACAGTGGTGGGGGTGGCGATTGTTCGGTGGTGGTGATGTGGTGATGATGGTGCGATGATGATGAAAATGGTGACAAGGTGGTGGCGTCGAGGTGGCGTGAGGGTGTCGGCTGTATTGACAGCCGTGGTGATGATGTTGGATGGAGGTGTTGTCGGTGGTGAGGTGGTGACTGTGGTGTGCGTCGGCTGCTGGAGGGGGAGAGGGCGGCGCGTGGTATAGTGGATCCGGTAGATCGCTTGATAAGAAATGTTTTTAGTTTCGGCCGGAAAGCTCGCCGGAAAAGTTTTCCGGCAGTGGTGGCCGGAGAAGATGACCGGAGGGGAGGGAGAGAGATGACATGGGTGTGTGTGTTTATATATAAGAAAATGAAATGAAAATTTTTATAAAATTTTTATTTATATTAAAACGTTAAAAGTAAATGACAAGTTAAAGATAATTGAGGGTAGATTTTATAAATATTCCCCAGGGACCCTAAGTGTAACTTTTGAGTAATCTTTTATAAAATAGTGGTTCGGGACTCGTTTGGGCGTCTTAACGGAGGATTCGAGTCACGAAACTTGCGCCATTGTTTTTCGAATCATTTTTCTGATAAACATGAGTATTTACTCGATAGTATTTTATAAATATTTTATAACATTTAATGAAATATCTGTTATTTATTTTGTGAACCGGTTACGCCTTGTCCGAAATAAAAATAGATTTCAACTCAAATATTCGCGTTATCAACAAACGCTTTTTAATTACATTGTTAAGTATTTTATTAAATATTTTTATTTAATAAAACTGTTAATTAAATATAATTTAATTATTTTTGTGTTTATAAATCTTGCAAGGGTATTTCAGTCACCTTCTGACTGTTTTCGGGTCTTGGTCAAAACTAGAAAGTTGTCAGGAATGTCGTTTTACATCAAATTGCTTTAGAGTCTGAATCGTGAAAACGTAATTTAGCGGGTCGTTTTTGATAAATCAATTCAGGAATAAAATATATCTTCTCGTTTTCAAGTAAAATAAGTTAGAAAAATAAATTTGCAAATAAACGATAATAATCGAAATTATGATTTATTATTTAAAAACGTTTCAAAAAATTTACCGGCTACGCGGTAATCGTTTTTATGTGACCGTAAAAGGTCAAAAGTCAAGTCGGAACCAAAAAGTCAAAGGGTAAAATAGTCATTTAAAATATCTAAAATTGCGAGGTGTGACACACATTATTACCCTTCACCTCACTATTGATTAAGTTTTTGAAAGAATGAAGTACATAAGTCCTTTCCCCTCACCTCCTTTTATAGAGATGAAGGGGAGGTAGCAGAATCAAATTAGGACTCTATGATGGCTGGAGGTAGCCAAATCAAATTAGGACTCTATGACGGCTGAGAATACAAAGACAACTTGGAGGACACTATGTCGGCTAAGAATACAAAGTAAAATATGACACTATTATGGCTAATGATAAAGACTAAATATAACACATATACCTTGAAGTAGCTTTAGTCGGTGAAGATGTAGAGGGTGCAAATGTTTTTCTAAAAGTTATTGTACAAATTTTTTACATATAAATACTCTTCCTCCAGTTGTTCCTTCTGACATTACTTGTACAAAGTTGAGATAATTGGTTTTGGTCGCATATAATTGGTATAAATCAATTATAATTTCTGAGGTTGTGATGAAGATTCTAGCATTTATAGAAACATAACGGGAAAACGATGAATGTTAATAAAGCGTACAATCACGTAAGAAAAAGGTAAAACTCACCGATATGTTGAAAGTTTGGTTTGTTGCTGTCAGGGGTGTTTGGATGAGTGTTGGAAGGAGCTGATATAGGGAAAACATTGTAAAGTGCAACAGACTTTTTAGCAGAGACAACAGCTGCAAAAGTGTTAGCATCACAGTCAAAGGTGTCTTTTTGAAAATATGCCTAAAAAAGTGAGTTCGTTGTAAAACTTCAAAAAGCAAGAAGAAAGAAAAGAGTTAGATGTTGTTACCACACTGGTTTTTTAATCTTTATGTATAACTAATGTAAAATGATTGGTTTTAGATGGCTTTCTATCCGGCAATAATAACACAATGTATGGTAACCATGTTGTTTCATGTGAGTGAGATCCATCCTAGAAGGAATTACATGGAGTTAACTTTAGTGACTTATTGCATAACTTTATGGAAGACACAAATGCTCGAATATATTAAAGCTACAAAGGTGATAAAATAACACTCTTTTTCATTATAATCAATAGTACCTGACTTGGTTCTAGAGGCATGGCGTTCCCATCCGTTGATATGACTCCCTGCAACTTGCAACAATGCCATATACCTGCTAACTCCCACTCGATGAGAATTTATTCATGAATTTGTATAACTATAAAGTTTACATATTTATAACCTACAACATCAGAGGTATGTTAGCCAACTAAAGAGGGATTCAACTCACAATAGACCTTTCAAGAATTAACACCATTTTGAGGCCTTGATGGTAAGAACCAATTAGCCTTATACCCACGATGAACTATACTGATATTAATGGTTTCAGTGAATGAACCAATGGCGTACCTAATAAACACGTCAAAAGTCTTTCAAATTTAATTTTATTCTGGAAATTAAATATTATTACTAAAATTTTATAATTTTTGTAATCATAATTGACCCGCCAGATATTTTGAACCTGTACAAAACTACCCATTTTAACCCAGCCCGTTACTCGCCGTGCCTATTTTGCCATCTCTAGTCAGCAACATAAGGTCAGATGTGTTTACTCAGGACACAAAACCGACGAATCCATGCCTGTACAATTTGCATTATATAATATTAGCAATTGTTCCAACAATGTGACCAATCTTGAAGGCTCCGGTTTGAACCTCACAAACCGTTGTTGTTCCGATAAAAACCTGAAACAACCATCACTCTTACTTACATACAGGCCCAACATCAATGGTTCATTCTCATATTTAGTCAATTGTTGAAAGTTAGAACCCTTACTTTTTCGTTTGACCTTGCATAGGAAATCAACTCGTTAGTGTCAGATTTGCGAACCCCCTCAACTATAATAGCCTACAACTTTGATGGTAGGCTGTTTAAGAGCAAGCTTTGATGAAGCATTCACACTATTTCAAAATATCAACAAGTTTCATCGATAATAATAAGCATTAACTTAGACAATACCTTCTAACTGATGCAAAGTTTATAAATACATCAGGAGTAGGGTGCGCTGCATAAGCTGCCTCAATGCTGCAACATTGATGTGAGCCAATATTAAAATTTCATGTTACAATCATAATTTATTAAATAAGAGTTAATAACTATCGTTATATCAGGTGTAACACAAATTTAATCTGTACCTCATAGTATAGATTCAATAAGTCATTAAATCTTCTTAGTACTTCTAGAGTTGAGGTGATACCTTCTAGTGATTGTAGACGGAAAGAGTAGATTGTGCAAAGATATACGTATCCGAAATACTGGATCTCAAAATCAATTTAAAAAAGCATATCCAAACACCCACTAAACAATCAGAAAAAAAGTGTAAATGATCTTACCTTCCTTTGCGGATGCTTATCATTAATTCTTAGGCTAATCTAGGTGTCAGAGATTGTTTCCTGTAAAGTTTAGACCAAAACGCACCCAATAAAAAGGTTGACAATTTCTAAATAAACCCCATTCACTAACCGAACAACTCTTACTAACACACTTTTGCTAACTCAATCGTCAAAAAACTTTATAAGCCCCAATTTTAAAAAACACAAAAAGTTATCAGTTACTTTTTAAAAATTCAAACCCACAAACTTATAAATCATCCCCATCTTATCTTGGATCGAAACCCAAAGTTGATATTTTCAGTGGAAATCAATCAATAAACAGGTCATGATATAAAAAATTGTAAAAATCAATAACATACCGGTGTCATTGTCTTTATAATTATGACTCGAGGCCGTGAAACACACAAGCATACGAATTTGTCCCTCAATATTTCACAATATAAAACCCTAGCCGCACCTGTAATTTGGATTGTCTGAAGTGTGATTATGTATAAATTGTGGGTTTAATATCATGGTTTATCAAATGTTTGAATCGTTGAATGGTGCTTAGGAATTGATTTGTGAGGTATAAATGCTTGAGATGCCTGGACAATTTCATAAGTTAGCAACCCTTCACCTTCGTATTAAATACCTACACAATACACAAACAGAGGGTTAAATTTTTTAATGGACATAGTCCCATTAAATTAAGGGGATGTATCTTTTAATATAATAGATAAGGGTCCATTCAAGTCAAAAAATCATGTTCAAATATAGCAATTTATAAGTTTATTATAATATTATTAATTCATTATTAGTTAATTAGGAAAGTTATGTATATTAGTTACCCACTAACCCTTCCTTGATCACACTGATCATATGGTTAGCAAACTCAATTATTCTAATATGATAGGATATGATTTGTAGTTAGAGTATAATCATGCCTGCTCTCTAGTATATTTAAAAATAATCATCGTTATCACTTCATTATTAATGAATTAATCTGTTAAATTCCACTAGCACAAATGACACAAATCGTTTATACGCTCCTCAACAGCCTGGTAGCAAAAGGGCTCTTTGGGATTTTTTATCTAATCTTGTACGGAGATGGAACGGCGAAGCAATATAAATGGGTCGACTTTAATGACGTTCTGACTTAGTAATAAAGACTTAGGTTCGTCTTTCAATGTTTCTAGTGCACGGTGTTTTTGATCGGTTTAAGTGTCCTTCTGTTCTTTGTGGATGTCAGTTGGAAGGGTACCCGTTACTTGTTCGCCATCCCTCAGCCTCCAAAATAAGTAAAATATATCGCATTCTGTTTACGGAAGGTATATATCTTCGCTTTATCCGTCTATTTCCATCTTTGTTTCTTGACCGACACTTGACCCGAGTCATCGTCTCTAATCTTTTGAGAGAAGTATTTGTCTGATTTGGTCCGACAGGGCCGTTTCGGTTCTATCAATCTTGGTTAAGGTTGGAGGGTTTTGATTCGATGGTGGAGCCTGCGTGGTTTTCTTTTTCTCATTCTGATTCCCAATGCTTATGGTTAGGTATCAAGAAGAAATTCAAGACCTTAAGTCTATTATATCCGTTTATGGGTAAAGATAAAAGTTTTCATCTTCCTAACGCAAAGAATCCCTACAGAATGATTTTATTTCTATTGATAAAGACTGGAAAGGAAAAGTTTCTGATTACATCATTCTCAATCGAATGATCTAAACCGACTGCTGCAAAGATATTAAAACTTTTGGAGGTTAAGGATCTGGTTCAAAAATCTAAAATCAAATGGCTATCGAAGGAGATGATATTCTAAATTCTTTCATGGTATGTTATTAATAAGAAAAGGTCGCAGTTGTCCGATATCGTGTTGTTTTCGTTGAGGGCACTTGGTGTAACTGATCCGAGTATAATAAAAGGAGCATTTAAGAATCACTTTGAAGTTCGATTTCAGCAACCGTGTCATGATCGTCTCAAACTTAATGCTCCTTTTCATAATCGGATTTATTTTCGGATCAGGTGATAGCCTGGAATAGGGCAGTATCGATGGACGAAATTCCGTAGGGCGTTTGGAACTGTGGCGAGAATATGTCTCCTGGCCCCGATGGTAATACGTTTGAATATTTTAGGAAAGTATTGGAGTCTTGTCGAGCGGATTTTGCGATTCTGTCGACCTATTTTTTTAAGTCTGGTACTTTCCAAGGGTGGTGTAACTCGTCTTTCATCGCCTAATTCCTAAAGTTAATGATGCTAAGTTCGTTAATGATTTTCGACTCTATCAGTTGATTGATGCGTTAATATAAGGAGACCACGAAATCTTAGCTAATCTTTGGACTAATGTTATATTCCGATTAGTTTCCGAGACTCAATCTGCCAATTGTTGCTAATAGACAAATAATGGGACCGATCTTATTATCTTAAATGATGTATGTTAAACTGTGTAAAGAGAAAAAAGAAGCAAGCTATATTTTTTAAGGTTAGTATTTGCTAAGGCGTATGATTCGTTCGGTGGGATTATCTCTTGGTTATTCTTCATGCTATTGGGTTGGGCCGAAATGGTGTAGGTGGATCCGTGGTACTTTTCTTCCTCCATGGCTTCCATATTGGATAATGTAGCACCAACGTCCGATTTCCCTTTTTGTAGTTGGTTGAAACAAGGTGATCCTTTGGCCCCGTTTCTTTTCATTCTTATTATGGAGTCCGTTACATATCTCTTTCTTTCTCGCCTGTTGTATGATGCTGGGCCTGTTTAAAGGTTTTTCAATTGCATGGCTGGTTAATATTTCTCATCTTTTTTATGCTGACGAACATGTTCATTGGAAGAGTGGTCCGAACAGAACTTACATAATATTGTTAAAGTTCTTAATTGCTTCCATGATGACGTTCGGGTCTTAGATCAACATTGCTAAGAAGCCAAGTCTTGTTTTGGTGCAGGAGTTCTCAGAATGTTGTTGTGCAGGCGGCGAATAGGATCGGTGTGCTATTTTGAACACTCCTTTTCGTTATCTTGGTGTGACGGTTGGGGAGTGTATGTCTCGGAAGTCGGCTTGGGTTGGCTTGGTGAACAAACTCCAAGCCCGGTTATCTAAATGGAAGGTTAAAACGCCGTTTCCATAGGCGGCAGATTGACCCATCTTAATCTTCTTAGGGCCCTCTCCAACATATTATAGTCAATCTTTAAGGTTCCAAAGGCTTGTTGAAGACTATGAATCAATCCGAAGTAAGTTCTTCAACGGTGATTCTTCGTATAGAAAGATTTCGTGGGTTGCTTGGGACAATGTCTTAGCGTCCAAACTGAACGGTGGTCTTGGTGTCTCAAGTTTCTTCGCGTTGAATCGTTCTCTTTTGTTGAAGTGGGTGTGGCGCTTCATTTCTGGTGATGGCTCTTTATTGTGTAAAGTTATTCAAGCGATTTATGGCTCAAAAGATTTGATCTTCCATCGTGAACCGATAAACCCTCGATTTGTGCTCTATTTTACGTGAAGTGAAAATCTTTGAAAGGATTCTGGTTTTGATTTTCTTCGCATTGTAAGAAGCGGATTAGGGACTGGATCTTGTACTAGAAAAGGTTGACAATTTCTAAATAAACCCCATTCACTAACCGAACAACTCTTACTAACACACTTTTGCTAACTCAATCGTCAAAAAACTTTATAAGCCTCAATTTTGAAAAACACAAAAAGTTATCAGTTACTTTTTAAAAATTCAAACCCACAAACTTATAAATCATCCCCATCTTAGCTTGGATCGAAACCCAAAGTTGATCTTTTCAGTGGAAATCAATCAATAAACAGGCCATGATATAAAAAATTGTAAAAATCAATAACATACCGGTGTCATTGTCTTTATAATTATGACTCGCAGCCGTGAAACACACAAACATACGAATTTGTCCCTCAATATTTCACAATATAAAACCCTAGCCGCACCTGCAATTTGGATTGTCTGAAGTGTGATTATGTATAAATTGTGGGTTTAATTTCAGGGTTTATCAAACGTTTGAATCGTTGAATGGTGTTTAGGAATTGATTTGTGAGGCATAACTGCTTGAGATGCCTGGACAATTTCATAAGTTAGCAACCCTTCACCTTCGTATTAAATGTCTACACAATACACAATTGCACAGAGGGTTAAATCTTTTAATGGACACAGCCTCATTAAATTAAGAGGATGTATCTTTTAATATAATAGATAAGGGTCCATTCAAGTCAAAATCATGTTCAAATATAGCAATTTATAAGTTTATTTAATATGTATTTAATGCATTTTTATGTTAATTAGGAAAGTTTATGTATATTAGTTACACACTAACCTCTGTCCACTGAGCATTGGTTAGCAAAACCCATTTTCTAATAGGATAGGATATGATTGTTGTTAGATATAATCATCCTGCTGTCTAGTATACAAAAAAAAATCATCGTTATCACTTCATTTAATGAATTGAGCTGTTAAATTCACTAGCACTAAATGACACAAATCAATTATCAATGCATGTATTCTAGTGCAAGTTGTCCGATTTATTAGAAGTTGATTACACAAAAAATACAACTTTTTTTTGGAAGGCGTTTGTAGGATGTTATTTAACCACTGAAAAGCCTATGAGACTGAAATTTCGAAGAACTCGTGAACTCAAGTTGATAAGCTTCCAAGTCTAAAATTTTTAAGGTTATTAGATATCCAAGAGTTCAATAAACTCATAATAAGCTTAAACAAACACCTAAGCCGGAAAAATTAAGGTTATTAGTTCTTCAAAAGTTCAATAAGCCCATAATAAGCTTAAACAAACAACTCTTTAGTTAATATTCTACCGTAATTAACTACATATTAACCAAGAAAGCACAGCTTCATGATTCTGTGCTCTTGTGGTTTTTAAATTTTGTTATGTTTTATTTCAAACACTACTAGTTATTTGCTCAAAAAAATAAAAAAAATCCTTGTTACGTAGTTAATTCTTGGATCTTGTACAAAACTTTTTTCAAATTTCTATCTCTAATCCCTTAAGAAGAAATTCAAGACCTTAAGTCTATTATATCCGTTTATGGGTAAAGATAAAAGTTTTCATCTTCCTAACGCAAAGAATCCCTACAGAATGATTTTATTTCTATTGATAAAGACTGGAAAGGAAAAGTTTCTGATTACAT
Organism: Tanacetum coccineum; assembly: GCA_026074375.1. Lineage (NCBI taxonomy): Eukaryota > Viridiplantae > Streptophyta > Magnoliopsida > Asterales > Asteraceae > Tanacetum > Tanacetum coccineum. The sequence continues at coordinate 9,437 of BQNB010131278.1, forward strand.
CATTCTCAATCGAATGATCTAAACCGACTGCTGCAAAGATATTAAAACTTTTGGAGGTTAAGGATCTGGTTCAAAAATCTAAAATCAAATGGCTATCGAAGGAGATGATATTCTAAATTCTTTCATGGTATGTTATTAATAAGAAAAGGTCGCAGTTGTCCGATATCGTGTTGTTTTCGTTGAGGGCACTTGGTGTAACTGATCCGAGTATAATAAAAGGAGCATTTAAGAATCACTTTGAAGTTCGATTTCAGCAACCGTGTCATGATCGTCTCAAACTTAATGCTCCTTTTCATAATCGGATTTATTTTCGGATCAGGTGATAGCCTGGAATAGGGCAGTATCGATGGACGAAATTCCGTAGGGCGTTTGGAACTGTGGCGAGAATATGTCTCCTGGCCCCGATGGTAATACGTTTGAATATTTTAGGAAAGTATTGGAGTCTTGTCGAGCGGATTTTGCGATTCTGTCGACCTATTTTTTTAAGTCTGGTACTTTCCAAGGGTGGTGTAACTCGTCTTTCATCGCCTAATTCCTAAAGTTAATGATGCTAAGTTCGTTAATGATTTTCGACTCTATCAGTTGATTGATGCGTTAATATAAGGAGACCACGAAATCTTAGCTAATCTTTGGACTAATGTTATATTCCGATTAGTTTCCGAGACTCAATCTGCCAATTGTTGCTAATAGACAAATAATGGGACCGATCTTATTATCTTAAATGATGTATGTTAAACTGTGTAAAGAGAAAAAAGAAGCAAGCTATATTTTTTAAGGTTAGTATTTGCTAAGGCGTATGATTCGTTCGGTGGGATTATCTCTTGGTTATTCTTCATGCTATTGGGTTGGGCCGAAATGGTGTAGGTGGATCCGTGGTACTTTTCTTCCTCCATGGCTTCCATATTGGATAATGTAGCACCAACGTCCGATTTCCCTTTTTGTAGTTGGTTGAAACAAGGTGATCCTTTGGCCCCGTTTCTTTTCATTCTTATTATGGAGTCCGTTACATATCTCTTTCTTTCTCGCCTGTTGTATGATGCTGGGCCTGTTTAAAGGTTTTTCAATTGCATGGCTGGTTAATATTTCTCATCTTTTTTATGCTGACGAACATGTTCATTGGAAGAGTGGTCCGAACAGAACTTACATAATATTGTTAAAGTTCTTAATTGCTTCCATGATGACGTTCGGGTCTTAGATCAACATTGCTAAGAAGCCAAGTCTTGTTTTGGTGCAGGAGTTCTCAGAATGTTGTTGTGCAGGCGGCGAATAGGATCGGTGTGCTATTTTGAACACTCCTTTTCGTTATCTTGGTGTGACGGTTGGGGAGTGTATGTCTCGGAAGTCGGCTTGGGTTGGCTTGGTGAACAAACTCCAAGCCCGGTTATCTAAATGGAAGGTTAAAACGCCGTTTCCATAGGCGGCAGATTGACCCATCTTAATCTTCTTAGGGCCCTCTCCAACATATTATAGTCAATCTTTAAGGTTCCAAAGGCTTGTTGAAGACTATGAATCAATCCGAAGTAAGTTCTTCAACGGTGATTCTTCGTATAGAAAGATTTCGTGGGTTGCTTGGGACAATGTCTTAGCGTCCAAACTGAACGGTGGTCTTGGTGTCTCAAGTTTCTTCGCGTTGAATCGTTCTCTTTTGTTGAAGTGGGTGTGGCGCTTCATTTCTGGTGATGGCTCTTTATTGTGTAAAGTTATTCAAGCGATTTATGGCTCAAAAGATTTGATCTTCCATCGTGAACCGATAAACCCTCGATTTGTGCTCTATTTTACGTGAAGTGAAAATCTTTGAAAGGATTCTGGTTTTGATTTTCTTCGCATTGTAAGAAGCGGATTAGGGACTGGATCTTGTACTAGTTTTTGGAGAAAGCTATACTTGTTTAGGTATGATGCCCCTCTGTTTGTGTTCATTTTCCCCCGCCCCCGATGTTTGCTCCTCAGAATTGGATAAGGAGATTTGTGGTGGCTAAAAAAATGGAGCTTTCTTCGGTCTCAACCCAATCTTTTCGCCGGACGTGCGTGATGGAGCTGAGCGGACAGCAGTGGGTATGACCTTATCTTCAATTTATGAACTCGGTTTTGTCCTCTTCAGTCTTCCAAGATAGGTGGACATGTTATTTGTCGGGGAGATGGAGAGTCAAGGTTAAAGTCATCCGAAACTTTATTGATGATTGTTTCTTCCATTCGTCGGATGTTGCAAACAGAATGGGAAAACAATTCATTCCCATATAAGTTAATTGTTTTTTCTTGGCGTGCTTCGTCGTGATAGGTTACCAACTAGAGTCAATCTTAGCTGAGAGGTGTTTTTGTGGATTCCCACTGTGTCCGTCTGTGTAATGCTGCTAGGAGGATGTTCAGCTAGTTTTCATTCGAAGTGACGTGGCTCGGGTTTTTTCTTCGTAAAAATTGTCGTTGGTGGGATTTATTTGCAAGAGATTTGTTCTTTCTCGGATTGGGATGCTTGGGATTTCTTATCCTTTCGTACTTTCTTCCCGTCTCAAGTCTATTTTAGAAGGTGTTTTTTTAAGTGCTTGGTGGCGGATTTGGAGCTTCGAAATCAGTTGGGTCTTTTGACATCTTCGGCTCCTAATCGTATTCGAGGTGGTGGGAGCGATTTTGATGACATTGTTTCTTGTCCTTTTTATGGTGTTTTCTATATATTTAATAGTGGTTTTTTTCATGGGAGTATTGGTTAAAAAAAATCCTAATCTTATTTTCCTTTGTAATTCTTTCTAGCTCCTTGCTAGTTTTTTTTAATAAAGGTTGCCGTTCAAAAAAAATCATGCATGTATTCTAAGTGCACAGTGTCCTAGTTTAATTAGAAGTTGATTACACAAAAAATACAACTTTTTTTTTGAAGGCGTTTGTAGGATGTTATTTAACCACTGAAAAGCCTATGAGACCGAAATTTCGAAGAACTCCTGAACTCAAGTTGATAAGCTTCTAAGTCTAAAAAAATTAAGGTTATTAGATATCCAAGAGTTCAATAAACTCATAATAAGCTTAAACAAACACCTAAGCCGTAAGGTTATTAGATATCCAAGAGTTCAATAAACTCAAAATTAATTTGACGTTTATGCGAATTTTAGGCTAGTTTGTCGACAAATGTGTATATTAGTAACAATTTTTTTTATATGGCTTATATGTTGGGCCTCATGTTTAAAGTGTTTTTTTTTGCTATATGGTTTTTTTTTTAATATAATGGGTTGTACGTTTGTGACCATATCGATTATTTTAAAGTTATTAGGTATCGAAGATGTTTCCGCGGGTATTTTTTTTATCTGAATAAATCGGAACTTTTGTAATATTTTTTCCCCTCCTACTTTGTGCATACAAATTTAAAAAAAAAAAAACTATTCGGGCTGGCCCTTTTCTTTTTTTGGGACGGTTTTGTACTTTTTTTTACAGGAATCTTTGTGTAAGAAAATCGTATATAGTTAAAAGGTGAGGGTCCGTTTTGTATTTTTTTTACTTTGGGCAAGATTTTAGGCTATTTTTGGGTTGTTTTTTTTTGGCTAATTTTTTTCCGGATATTTCCTTTTTTTGTACGATCTAGGAAATTTTTTTGCGTTGGGACGGGTTAAATTTTTCTCGAATATTTTCTTTTTTTGGGACGGTTCGATATCTTTTTTTTGGGCCGATGAATGTAAAAAAGTTGTGAACAATAAAAACTTGACGTGTTTTTTTTGTTAATTTTTTTACGGGATTTTTTGTGTAAGAAAATCGTAAATAGTTAAAAGTTGAGGGACCGTTTTGTATTTTTTTTTACTTTGGGCCAGATTTTGGGCCACATTTTATGCGAATTTTAGGCTAGTTTGTCGACAAATGTGTATATTAGTAACAATTTTTTTTATATGGCTTATGTGTTGGGCCTCATGTTTAAAGTGTTTTTTTTTTTGCTATATGAGTTTTTTTGAATATAATGAGTTGTACGTTTGTGACCATATCGATTATTTTAAAGTTATTAGGTATCGAAGATGTTTCCGCGGGTATTTTTTTTATCTGAATAAATCAGAACTTTTGTAATATTGTTTTTTCCCTCCTGCTTTGTGCATAAATAAATAAATAAATAAAAAAAAACTAAAATCGGGCTGACCCAAAATAGGAGCCCGATACTGTAGCACCTGGCCCACAGTCAAAACGACTGCGTATTAGTCACCGATTGTGTATATTTATAATAGTATTTGCTAAGAAACTGCGTATCACATTTACAAATTCATATTACTATGTGTTTGATGTTTAGCTATTTATTTTCAAACTTTTAAATTATTCAACGAAAAAGAAGTTTCTCAAACGAATAGATACAATTGGTGTAATCTGGTCAAAAAGACAATAGTCTGTTATTGTTATTTTATGGCCTTATGGGTTTGTTATTTACCTACAGTATTATATAAGTGATGAAGAGCTAATGCCCTCAAATCGTGCCACCTAAGCACATAAAATGATGTACCTATTATATAAACGAAAGCCTCTTTAGTCAATCACACAACCCAAAATGTACATCCTCCCACTTTCTTACTTTTTCTCTCTGCAAATACGGCGACCTTGAATTTTATTCCGGCTAATGGATGACGTCAAAATGCACGGCTCCAACATCTTTTCTCATCTACTCTTTTCATCCTCCTTTAGCTGCCTCTCCATTGAACAAAGGTATATTTTTGTTATTTTTTTCTTTTAAAGATGTTAACCTCAAGTGTTTTCCTTTAAGTTGTATGTAGGTCTTTATGTACCATCGTTGGTCAGCGCCGTCGCCATCTCCGTCGCAGTCGAAAAACTCATATCAGGTTTTTAAAAGTTTATTTGTTTCTAATATGTTGAGATTACAGCTTTTGTTTGACTCTGCTTTGAAGCTTAAAAAAATCTTCTTTTTATTCTATATAATTTGTTTGATAAAGTTTTTTGTAACTGTTCATTATAGATCTTGCCGAAAAAATGTGAAAATTGATGGAAAATGCATATTATAAAATCTGAAACGGCCTCACTACCGATGCAACCAACACTAAAAGCACTACTTCAAAGGTATTTTCAAGTTTTGTTTATGGATCTACGTATTTTTTTTATGTTTTGAAGGTTTTTATATAGATTCATGTTCTTATAAATTTGAATTTTTGCCATTTTTTGTAGATCGTGTCTCTATTGCCGGAATCTTCGCCGAAGTCACCGGATTACACAGTCACCGCTGTCGTAACCGGAAATAACTCCAGCCGTCGAAAAATGCTTGCTTTTCACTTAAAATATGCTGGTAAATTATGTTATCAAGGTTTTTTTGGTAAATTTTATTGTATTCCTTATTGTGCATTTTATATGTAAAAATTGTAGAGTTTGTTAGTAAAGTTTTTATTATTTTTGTGATAAAACTGCTCTATGTCTCATGTGGATTTATTTATTTTGTTTGAAATTTAGTTTTTAGTTCTGTTTTAATTTGTTAGTAAATTTGGTTGGTAAATTGTAGGTTGAAAAAGGTATATATTGTTGGGAAATCTTTTTGTTTTGGAAACAAATTTTGAAATCAATTTTCTTTATGTCTATATTGTTTTGGAAACCAGCTTTGAATCATTTTTGGGAAATTTGTTTCAATAGACCATGTAAATTGTGACGCATGGAAAAAAATGTGTCGGGTGTGCAGGTATCTCAATAGTAGTTTAATAATTAAAATATATATTACTATATTTCAATAGACCATGTAACGTGTAAAACCAACTTTCATTTCTTGAAATATAATAAATAGCATGAATAGTAGGTGACAATGACTACATCAAGTTTGCTTTTTTTACTTTGTGGCAAACTCCAAATCCCGGCGAACTTCTGCCGTCGGTCTCCCCTTTGGCACCGGTAGCAAGTCCTTATATATCTTATTTACTTAAAAATGAATTGGGGTTTCCTAATATCTTTTTAAGTTGTGTTATAAAATTTGTTTCATTATAGTAATAATTTATGAGGAACTTAAGAGTGAGTATTTGATTGTTATTAGGTAATTGATCAAATTCATATTCCTTAAATTTGGGGTTTTGTTAAAAAAAAAAAAATTCTAAATTTTTTTGCAGGCTACCTCTATGACGGTGATTGCGGTAAAAGTTTTGAGTTTATCAGTTTTAGTATTCGCCAAGCTGGCCGTTTTCTTCGTAATTGGGTTTGCGGCTTATAGTATAAAATTATAATAACAAGCTTCTATATGTATTAGGATGACGAGCTATTGCATACAACCTGTGGGAGTCGAATACTCCAAAATAGAGGGTGTCATGGAGCATTGGAGCCACATCAGTTATGCGACCATGTGATGTTATTTTATATGTGATCCTTACGGGGCATCTGTCATTTGATGATAGAAATCTTGATACTCTTTTATTAGAAGGTATGCATAAGATTATGATTACATAAAATTGTAAAAAATCGATTAGTGCTTCACTTTTTATTAGTAATATTTGAAAACGCGGATTTTTCTAAATGTTATTTTGGTTGTTGCAGCCCATGGATTCAGATAGGGGTCCACGTTCACCTACGCATCAAGATGCTTTTGGACTCATTGGAATGTCATCATCCTTGCATCTTTCAGGGTTCTTTGAGAAAGAGAGTAAAGAATTCCAACCCCCATTTTTTAAAACTGTAAATTTATTCATAAACGTTGCGTATTATATTTGAACAAACTCATTCCATTTGTCGTCTAAATCTGTTCAGTAACATGCTTTTGAAGAACAATATGCAATAATTATAGACTATTTCAACCTGTTTGGAGCTAAGGGGGGCATACAATGACCTTTAAGGTCTGGCAGTTTAGGCAAGTTCACGTTTTTAATTTGATATTCTGAAATTGCATTGACATAAGAAGCCACTCTTAATTTTTTGGCTTCATAACGTATCCGTGGTTCATTTTACTGCAGGATAATGATGAATCAGAAACCTTCTTGAACGCACAACAACGAATGATTATAAAAACAAGACACTTATTTGCGCTGCATACAACTGAGATATCAATATGGCTATACACTTCAATAACGCCTGACCAGACCTTGGACAAACTCTAATTGTTGATGACTTTGGTTACGATGCTTATATGTGGACCGAATACGTCGTTGAGGTCGGAGAGGATACACCTCTTACGGCCGCCGTTTAATCAGATATTGCTGATGTAGAAATGCTATTTATTGCCTTTTCTGATGGCAAAATATAGGTTAGAAAGTGCTTTATTTTTCATTGTTAAAAGTAATAATGTGCACTAAAAGCCATGAAAATTGGTTAAACAACAGAGCACAAAGTATTACAACTTCAGAAGTGATCCATTCTTAAATGCCAAGTCCAGAAATGATACTCATTGTACATGATAAGTGATAACAATATATCCAGATGCAAAAGGCTGATGAATTCCAAAGCCCGTTCTTCCAACAATCACCAAACTGAACTACTATAAAACACAATTAATCAAGCTTTGACTATACTGTAGAAGGCTGATAGATGGCAAGACGGAACCTTTTTCACGATGATACTGAATAACCTTGCAAACATGCTCACACAAGTTACCGTTTTCTCCCCACTCGCAATTACAAATTGCATACTCAGAACCCGGGTTCCATATTTCATAACGAGTCCGATTGTAGACCCTAGCTCTATACAACAACGAAAAGGAAAAAATGTCGTCCAAAAACCACAAATCGAAGATACCAGACAAAGAAAAAGACGAAGCAAGGGAGAAAATTAAGATGTAGCAGAAAGCATATGATGGTTAGCAAAAGTGATTAAAATCTGAGCAAGCTAAAGCCGAGACAATGCGAGAACTAGAGAAAATGAGTGTGGATGCTGATATCAAGAGAAATGAATTCGACTGGTGTCACGTCTCTCTTTGCGCTTTGAATTTCGGAATGAGAATTTAGACGATCACAGGTATCGATTCTTCTATTATTTACAATTGTAAAAAATACTATAGACATAGTCAAGCTATTTTATGACATAGGGCAGAAAGGATTCTTGGCGCGATTAGCTGATTAAACATATTTTAGAATACTGATGATCAAAATACTACATGTGGTTAAAATAAGAAATTTAAAAATTCTTGCTTTCCTACAAGCTGATACAAGTATTTCTTTTTTTCTAATTGTATGTCATGAAAACTATATTTAAGTTTTAAATGTGGAGTTTTTTTTGAAAGAAAGTACATAAAGCTATTACAAATATGTATGACAAGCAATAAGCCAATAAGTGAACCAGCACTCCATTATTGCTTCAACTATATACGTGTAAAGCATATTTTATAAATTTTTGAAAGCCTTGAAAACGATCTACTAACAATAAAAAGTCTGTTATAGTATACATCTGTGCACGTGCAGTGGTTAATGGGTTTCTTAAGCTTTTAGCATAGAGGCGTGGTGCGAATGACTAGAATACACGTTTTACCTTGGCATGTTTTTCTTGGTCTTTATACATATGGACTAGCTGTAGTAACGGCTGAAACCGGGCTTCTCAAGAAGTTGACTTTCTTGCAGACGAACGGAGTTGTTTTGAAGCAGTGCAGTGAGTCAATGATTGTTATGGGTTTGGGGCTGGGGTTGGCCACGCTTTGTGGTTTAGTGACACTAACTACAGTATCACCCAAGCAATACCAAAGTATACCCACAACAAAGGTTTGCCCATTTTATTGCATTCATTACATACCATCACTTTTGCTAACCATTTAGATTATTATCACACTGTTATTTTGCATGTTAAAAATGATTGCGAAGTAAATACATACGTTAATGAAGTGTCTCACATGGATGAAGCTGAAAAGCCATCAAGACACAGGTGCATTTATAACATAAACCTTGAGACTATTTATTATAACCCTACAACTTCGCTTTCTTTCCAAAACTCTCTACCTCTTCCTCACTTGGTCCTTAAAGATGGTATGCTTATGAGAATTTGGCAGCTGGTACTGATTGTAAGTGCTGTAACAGCAGACACGAGAACTGTAGGTGAAGCGCTTGCTTCCTCAAAACGTGGTGACACCCACAAGTTCACTTGCATTGGCTTCAGCTCTATTTTTATCTTCATGCTCTAAAATTGTTGTCAAGTTTACGTGAGGAGTTTATCTTATTTGTAATGTGAGAGTACCATGAATGATAGTACATTGATTTATTATATTACTAGATGTATAGATTTTTGTTGTAAACAAAAAACAAAAAAATATGATGGTTACTCTTACAATTTTGTAAAGCAAAAGAATCAACTGTATGTTTCTTGCTATCTACGTTTCACTTATACGATGCAATAACATGTTAACCCCCGCCGCAACGCGCGGGTCATTTTCCAACTCGTTATCTATCAATATCAACTTATGATCGGTTGTATGTAGTATTTTAATTGCTATTGCATGTGATGCGCCAAAAGAAACACA
>BQNB010131279.1:0-18806 GCA_026074375.1 Tanacetum coccineum
AAGACGATAACCTTCGTGAAAAATTGTTGAATATCAATCTTCTTATTGCTAACATCGAATCATTAAAAGATAATCCCACTCCATCTTCTAATGTTATAACCAAGTCTTCCTCCACCTTTCTTAACCTTTTCTTGGAGGAGACTAACACCTTTGATAATTCTTCACCCGAATCTGGAACTTTCTGCTTTGATTTGGAAGAGAATAGTTGTGGCAGTACCACTACCCGTTCTGATTATTCTCTTCTAGATTATGAAGCTTTCTATTCTAATGACGATCATATTAAAGAAAAGAGTAGTGGTAGTACCACTACTCATGCTGATTTTTCTCAATATGATTCGTTTATCTTTGATCTTTCGATCAATCCATTTCCTCCTGCCGATAGGAGTGATTTTTATCATGAGGAGTTCGCCGATGAACTCGCTCACATCATATCTCCATCGGAGTATGATCATTTCTGCTTTAAGATTGAGCCCGAGCTGGGCAATCTTACTATGGATGTGGTAAATGATATTTTCCTAACAAGAGACCAAGAGTTCATATGCCTAATGTTTTGCCTACCCATCCTACCCTTAATCTGGATTTCATACTTTCTAGTGAATCTCTTTTCGCTTATGTTGTATGGATCTTTCTTCCTTTTCTCACGTATCCAGTTGCTCCTCCATATCTTCTCTCCTGTAGGAATGAAGAAACCATTTTTGACCTCGGCGTCTCCATTTATCATTCTTTTATGTCGGGTGTATCTCATCGGAGTGGAACTTTCATGAAATTCAATGGTTATCCAAACCACTTGAATGAAAGTCCGATGAAGATTTTATCTTCCACTTGCTCCCCCATGGACCAATGAAATCAGGGTCGAGTCAAGCTCAAGACTCGGTTAACAAAAACAAGGCGCTTCGTGGGTGGAAACCCATGCTTATCCATTTTATCTTCTTTCTATTTGCTAATAAGTGTTTTTGTTGTTGTAAGGAGGCTCGCCTCTTCCATTATCCGTGTTTTGTGTTTTGTGTTGTATGTCCAGGATGTCTTGAAGCCTCTCGTGCTCGCGGTTTTTGTCCTTTGATCACAAAGAGCTTCAAATCCTCAGCTTCATTTGGGAATCCGATATCCAAATCTTATCGACTAATGTTTATCTTTAAGCATACTTAATAAACGGCTTAGGATTTGAGTTTGAGACCCTTCTTAAAACATTGGAGGACAATGTTTGATTCTAGTATGGGGGGAGGGTATCTTCGTTCAGATTGTGCCTAAGCCGTTGGTTTTCTAGTTAGACGTTTTTTACCACCAATTACAAATATGATAAATTAATTTAAAATTTTTCTAAAATATATTATTTGTTTATGTCATAATTTTAACTTTCTGTATGGGCTTAGAAGAAGAGTATACATTTTGTCCCGGAATTCGAGCGTGTTTGTGCTCTAGCTTGTCCTTAACCTTTTGGCTAAACGTTCGCTGAAATTTCGCGGAAAGAAGTATAAAATAATAGTGTTAATTATGAGGGTGGAGGACCTATATTCCATGGTGTTTTGGGAAATCTTAAGTAGCTCTGTATGCAATTTGTGGCTTTTTCTCCTGTTTGCTCTTTAACCGGTTAATTGAGTGCTTCTTTTTTGAGATTTTTACTTATAATCAACTATTTTTTAGATATAGTCAATATTATTTTTACTCTTAGTTCTAATTTATACTTATAATTTTCAAAAGATGTCTTTCATATATATTTATATATAAAATGTAATATGATTGAAAATATGAAATAAAAATGAATAATAATTATAAACTGTGGCCTGATAAAAGTTTGCTGCATCTTGCCGGCTCACAACCGATGTTGCAGCCTTCTAAAGAAAATAAATAATAAATCCACGAGTCTGATAAAAGTTTGCTGCATCTTGCGGGTCTACAGCCTTTAAAAGGTCAAGGGTTATAATTGTTTCATGGTTATGTTTAATATTAATATGAGAATTATAAATGTAGATATCTTTTGGTTTAAATTTAAATTTTATGCTTTTGATCTAGGACTATTTAATTTTAAGTTTTTTGAATTAAGCTATGTGTAATCGGGAACCTTTGAGTCTTTTGAAACAAATAGGTCTGTGAGTCCCGTTACTAGTCTCTTGTTGGGGTGTCATATAAAACCTAGTTACTTAGTCGCTATAGGTTGGGATGTGCGAGACGATAGTCGTTCATGGGATGATCTCGCCTTTTAAAATCATTATTTTTTGGGTGGATGGTAATAGCATGATTGATTTTTGCAAACGTTGATACTGGTTGAAATTCAAATTAGACATTCGCCTAAGTTATAATGATTTGTCGGGATGTGCGAAAAAGTTACAAGTTGCAAATATGAGTAGTGTTAGCATCTTAACTCATATCTAATAGTGATTTTGTTTTAAGCTTAGTTGGACAAGTGAAAAGTTGGGGACGATGAATTTATCATTTTTGGGGCATTTTAGGATTGAAATGCGTCTTGTTCTATGATCCCTAACGGTTATGAAAATAACAAAAGTCAAATAAGTTAGTTAGTTGCTTAAAAAGAAAAGTACAAAAAAATAAGAAAATGAAAAGAATAAAAATATGTGTAGGAATAAGTGAATACATTTTAAAAAGGTAAAAACGGGGCTTTTCGAAGCTATTGATTCTTTCATTCCCCTTAATGAACACTTAGCTACTTTTCAAGGTAATTAGTCGAGGGGGTCGAGATTCTTAGTTTTCTAAGTGCTTACTTGTAGCATTGCGTGAGGACACGCAATAGTTTAGTATGTGGGATTTTTGTATGTGTGTAATTACACATACCTTTTACCTATAAAAACGACCCTAAATGACAAAAAACGCACATAAAATGCTATAAATATGCTTGTTTTTGTGTTTGTACTGTGCAGGAACCGGATATTCACTAAAGGATGAAAAACAAAGCCAAACCGGACAAAATCGAGCACGGAACGAAAAGAGTGTAAAAAAGACAAAGTCAAATCAACAAAAATCAAAAAGTCAACCCTGACAAAAGTCAAAGTCAAAGCTGAGCCAAAACCGAAAATAACTTATGGGTAAACGACCCATTTTTAGGGCAATTGTCAGCACCAATAAGCTATGAAGACATGGCAATATAATATTCCTTAATATACTTGGGTTATTTTATACCAAAACTGCCAAATCCATGCCCCCAAAACCATTTGCAAGGGCCCAATCCCACTTAAAAGGTTAGGTTTAATCCCATCTTTCCTATACCCTTACTTGGTTAGTATATCCATCCACAAAACTCTAGGACTAATTATTGCAAGTTTACAAGGTACGATGGAACAAGACCAAGTTTATAGGCTTGTGGGACCAGTTTTGCCATCTCACCAAACTTTAACCCACTGTATATCTTCACCACTTTTGCCGCCCAAACATCCCCCCCCCCTACCACATATTCATTATCGTGTTCCCTGTCACCAACTTGCAAACACACCACTCCAAAACATCACCCCACCTTATCCCACCACACATAACTCCAAAAGACACCTTGGCAATCCCTAGCATTACCATTCGACAAAGGAAAGTGCCAAAAATTTAAGGGTCAGGATCTATGGACTTGGTGGCCAAGCAAAATGAAGGGTCAGGATTAGTTTTTGATGCCTCTCACATAGAAAACACAAGAAGCACACATCAACGACATGGACTGCTTATTTAAAGGAGAAGAAGACAGAGAAAAAGTTATCTAGGAGTAGATTAATTTAAGTTTTAATGTTTTTTAAGTTTTATTTTCAATTCTGTCATTTTTACTTTTAAACTTGTAAAACTTTCCTTTTAATGAAATTTTATGTTTTATCAAATCTGTCTTTTTTTTAATTGGTTATTTTCTGCTTATGCCTGCTTAACTTGAGTTTCTTAATGACTATTCATGCTTATTTGATCCTAAATTAGCTTAAAAAGCCTAGGTTCAAGTTTAAAAATCCTTGTTTAAGCTTTTCTTTGAAACTGCCCTTTTTAGCCTTTAATCTGCCCGTTACTTGTTTGCTTATTTTACTGCTTATTACTGTGCCTTTTTATGCTTTTTACTGCCTATTATGTCTTGATTATGCATGTGTGATTTAGTTTGATGCAAGTTTTAACCCGTTTTAGCTTTAAACTCAGTTTTCTTATTTTAAAGGGGTGTTTGGGTTAAAACTTAAAATGGGTAAAAAGGGGTTGTAACATTGGTTTGGGTCATAAACAACTTGGGTTAAGCTTATAGTTAAACCTTACAATCTGTTCTCAAAAGTATTTTGTAAGTCTTTGTCAAGTTTTAAGAAATTTTCTAACTAAGGTTTGAGTCTGTGACAATTTGGCCTTGTCATTTAGCTTATTCAGTTTGATTTTGATTAAGTGCTTTTTGGTATCATTTTCTTGTTTATTTTATGCTCAAAATGCAAGTAGTGTTAATTGATGTTATAAGTTTGCATTGTCTTGTTAAAATTTGAGTTTGTTATATGTATAAGATTTTTTCAAGTTCTTAATAGTCAATTTTTTAATTAAATTTGAGATGGTAAAGTTAGTTTTCTGGTTCTGTTTTTATTTCAATGATTATTATAGTTAATATCATAATCTGTTTGTTCGTTAATTTGTGTTTTTTATCTTTTTTACTAGTTTAAAAATTGGGAAAGGCTGCATATGCCCTTTTATTTTATACAAAATAAAAACTTGCATATGCTGCTGCTAACTAGCTTTTTCTAATAGCTTTTTCATAGCTTAATTTTGTTTCAAAATGTTTATTAAGTGCTAATTTAGGAACCTTGGAAGACAAGCTTTAAGAATATATAAGCCATTTTTCCATAATGATCTGTTTAGTAGCTTAATAATAAGCCCAAAAAGTGACCATGTGGTGTTTGTATGCAGTTTTTGCCCATAGTGCTTATTGATTAATTTAGCTTTTCTGCTTATTTTTATTTGCTTATTTTGCTTAGATAGCTTATTAGGTTTAGTTGCCCTTTTGTTTTGCTTATTTCCTCATTTTCTCTTGCTTATGTTGCCTTAAAAAGCATAACAGTTAGCTTGATTAGCCCATTTGCTTATTTACCTAATTTGGCTTATTAGTCTGTTTTCCCTTGCTTATTTTGTTTTAATGTGCTTATTAGGTGTAGTGTAGGTTCTGTCTTAGCTTATTTGACTTTCTTTTTTGCTTAATTTTTTTTAAATAAGCTCATAGTTTAAGCCTTTTAGCCGTAGCCTTTAAAAAAGTTAACTTTGTCAGCCTTTAATAGCTTTTTCCCAGCTTATTTTTAGGATTCATAAAAAGTTGTAGTTGAGAAAATTGCTTATTTATGTGTGTTCTATAAGTGTGTTAAAAAAAAAATTATGTAGGCAAAACCAAAAAAAAAGAGATAGGCCCGGGACTAGATCCTGCTAACCTCACTTCAGTCACAGCACACACAACTTAACACTGCCCTTAGGGTCTTTCTTTCAGTTTACATTCCTCTTATTTTTTTTGTATACTACTTTTTAGTCCTTTTAAGCTTATAAGTTGTTTTAGCTTATTAGACAACTTATTTAATAAGCTGTCTTCACCACTTTAATTTTCTTAAATTCAGCATAGTTTAAAGTATTTTCTGTTAATTTTTCAGATTTTTATAAAAATGTTTAGTATTATTGTATGATTAATTTAGATTACATTACAGTATCTGCATTAAAAAACCCATTTATTTGGCTTTGTAAAAAAATCCTAATTAAACATAAAAAACTATTATATATGTTCTAAATAAAATATATAATTTTTTTCATCAATTTTTTCTGTTTTAATTAGAAACCTAGAAAAATAAAATTTTCACTTTCGTTGGGTTATTTTTTGCAAAATTTCGTTTTTTCTAAAGAACATGATTGATCAGTCTGTTTTTTTTTTGTTTATGTTTTTAAGCTTCAAAATCACTTCGTTATTTTAGTCTAGTTTTCTTTATTCTTTCTTTTTAGTGACTTAGGACTTATAAAAGTAAAAAAAATCACTTTAGGATTAAAATTTGATAAATTAGGTTTTTAAGTCGCGTTTTTACGTTCCCATTTTAGGTTTTAATTTAGATTGCTTTCGTTTTAGGGTTTCTTTTACTTGTTTTTGCGTTTTTAATTATAGAAATAGATAACCAAATAAAATCTTTGATTATTCAAGCATTGTCTACGAACGTTCTCGATTTTCAAATTCACGCCTCGTCGGGAAGAACGACCCGGGGGATTTTTGATCTTACTTTGGATAAAAGTAATCGATTTGAATCTCTTGGAATACGTACTATACTATACTATAATTGAATCGTAATCAGACCCTAAAAAGTCGGTTATCAAGTGTCAAAGAGTGTTTGAGGGGAGGTAGGAGGAGTGGAAAATAAGAGTTCGGTGGGATCTAAGCTTATTGCTAGTGGTGAGGAGTGTTTGGATGGTTGGGTTGAAGCCGGTGGAGGAGAAGTCACGGGTGGTGGTGTTGTATTTGGAGTAAGTAGGATTGAGTTTGGTATGATTCTCGAATATAATATAGGGGAAAGTGGTGGTGAAGCATTAAGACTTGATGGAGGAGCCGATTCATAATCGGTGGGTGGTGAGAGAGGATGATAAGGAGGGGACACCGGTCGAGGGTTGGAGAAGCAACACGGACGAACACTAATCCTAGCGGTGCGCTTATGGTTAAGCTTCCTTTCTTTAGGCATTTTCAAGTTCTTTTTGACATGATAACTAGTGTTTGGAATAAGCTTTTATAGAAAAAAAATTAGAGTTTAATGTATTGCTTGATATGTTGGAGAAGATCTAATGATTGGATTTACTAAAGTTAACTACTAAATCCCTAGGACTGATAGGCTTGATTTGGAGGGGATTTGTTGTGGTAAAGATTTGAAATTCGAATTTAAATGTACTGCAGTATAGTGTTGCCGGTTCTAACGGTTCTGATAGAACCGGCTTTAAAAGCCAAGGGAACCAGTTTTCTGAGATAATTGGTTTTTGTATTGATGCTTGAGGTTTGCGGTTATTCTCGACAAAAAAATATAGTAAATGATTAGATATGTTTGAGAGAACTCAATGTTCCTTATTTAAGTAGCTTCATTGAACTTTTGAAGCGACATATTGATCATGTGTTTCTTTTTTAATCGTTCAGTGACAAATGAAAAAAAAAAAACGTTTTTATGTTTTGTATTAAAACAATGCAAGATTTTCTGAGATTAAAACTAGTTCGGGTTTTTTTTGATAAAAATTGAGAAATGGAAAAGTATAGTAAGGTATTAGTATACATCATATATATATATATATATATATATATATATTATTTAAATTATATTTATTTTATATATTATATATTATCATTATATTTTATATACATACATAATTCATACATATATATGTTAGCCTTAATATTTGGTGACAAACACGGATTTACTTTACTTAGTTTATGTTAGAGCGTGACAATTAGGGACTAATAATGTCAGCTACGTTACGTGGTGTGTCATAGGACTTAAATTCCCTCTTCATACTTCCTTGGTGGGGTTGAAGCATCTACATTTGGTAAAAGTGTAAGTGTGTATGTTTTCTCTCTAACACAAACACTCTTCCCATCTTTCTTCCTTAATTCTCTAATAATATGGCTATACATTTATTTCACTTTATCTAACCTCTAGATCTATTTTAATCCTTGTTCTTGTATGTCATTTATAATCTACAATTGGCATCAGAGCTGCAGGAGTGTATTGTGTCATTTGTTTGTTGTTACTGTTCTTGTACTGTTCACGTACTGTTCATCCACTGTTCATGTCACTGTTCGTTCACTATTCATGTCACTAATATGTCACTGTTCATCGTGTTGATGTTTTTCGTGTTGATGTTATAACCTCTGTTAACTGCTATGCATCTATTTTTTTTGTGCTTAAAAGACAATATTGATGAAACAAATCTGGGTTTTATATAGGTTTCTTGGTTGCGTTTTGACCAAAAAGACAAAATACAGATCCGGTTTTCAAGAAAAAGGTACAAAAGTACAAAATTTGCAGGTTGCGTTTTGGTTCTCAAATGTTGCGTTTTGTCTACACAACAATAGACTACGACTTGTTCTTGCGTTTTGGTTACTAAGGCATTGAGATTTGCCTAATTGAAGACCTTTTTTTTGCAAGAAAGTGAAAACGTCATGTTGCCTGCGTTTTGTTTATATTGCGGTTTGTCTCAAAGGAAATCTTGCGATTTGCCTCCACAAAACTAAAATACGAGTCAACTACGGTTAATTAACGAGATGTCCCGTGTAAAAAAAATAGAAAAATCTCAAACGGTTGGTCCATGAAAAGTCAAACCCGCATGAATACAATACTGATATGAAGATACTGAAAGAGCAAGGACAAATAGACTCGAGCCATCCACAAACAATTAACATCAAACAACCAACTTCAAACACAATATCATACCAACAAATAACCACAAATCCAATTTCATTAACAATTCACAACTACATCAGCCATCATCACAGCCTATTTCCCACAAATCAAATCCACAATAACTAATCCTAATACCCTTCATCTCATATAATCCACTTATCATCTATCTCCTTCACATAGACAAGACTCAAAATAAAATTGATCTCAGATTCTCTTTTGAACGATTGTAACCTTGTTCTTAGAACAGATTCTTACAAGAGATTTCCTCATTGATCTGTGATGAGCTTAGCTCATTTAAATATCCGAAAATCAAATATGATTATCCACAATTATGTTGTAATCAAACTCTGTTTCGTTGGTCAAACACAATCGAACAAGAAATCAAAACCTACCCGAGACCCTACAAAGGATCTTGAAGCCTAAAATCTTGGTTCTTCTGTTGTGGGTTTGTCCTCATTGAAAATCGGTGCTTTCATTTCGTTCTTGTATGTCGATTAACAAGAAACAAACAAAGATCATGAGAAGTGATATGAGATAGAGATCATAGTGATTTATGTATGGTTGCTATGGACTTTGAAAGAGGTGATATGATGGATCTGTGATTGATAATCGGTGCATTTTTTGATGAGTAGAGAAGTCAGTTTATTTGACTGCATTTTTTTTGTATGAGAGGGATTAGGGTTACGTTTAATTAGGGATTGTGGGGAGTTATATTTATTTTGGGTAATATTTTTTGAATAAGGGCTGGATATTCGGATATATGGCAAAGTGGGCCGAGATTTTATATTTGATGGGCCGAGTGTGATGATGAGTTTTTGGGCTGATTTGTTTTAGTAATTCCGAAAATTTCATTTATTTTGGCTAAATGATTTTTGGATTAAGCCGGGTACAAAAATGCTTTAACGTCAAGTTGACTAGACAATGTTGATTCGTTAACGTCAATTCAAACACAACATTTGTCTAGTTTAACGACATTCTTGAACAACAACACAACAAACATGATACATAACACTAAAAACGATCTGAATAAGATTCACTAAATGTCAAACGGCTAAGGATTTGGACTTTAATGTCAAGTGATCACGGAGTTGATTTGGTATCCCTTATTTGAATTTGAAGTGGGTACTTATTTCATCATCAATACTTCCTTCTAATTTCTACCCCTTTCCTTAAACCCAATCTATCGATTGATGACTTGCTTAAACGTATACAGTTATGATTGAGACTTGAATTATCTAGTTACCAGAAGTCAAGGGGCGGTTGGGTGAAGACCTAGATAACTATCACTTAAAGGAGTTACATTGTAGTACTCAGTGTCACATGCAGAAGCCGATGTGGATAATTTCAAGAGGTGATGTACTAATTATATTTTTTATGTTGGGTATATGGTACTTAGAGGGTTTCCTCTGCACCGTTCTTCAATCTATAACAGTGCAAGCTTAAGTAACAAATTTGGGGGATTCTACTTCATTTTCAAGTTTGGTATATCGGGTTTACTTCACCAAGTGGTCACAACAATAGCCGACAGAATACGAGGTTGGTAAGTTAGCTAGAGAGTATAAGGTTGAGATGTGATCAGCAACTCTCACGGGATATTTGAAGCTACTGAACGTCAATGATACTTTACTGTCTCAGGAAAATCTTTCAATTTTCTTCAATGTCTTTCATAACTTTTCAAGATTGTTGCTTATGACAAGAACTTCTCGAGTATATGGTCGTACGCATCAATGATGCTTCCGAGAGTTCAAAACCATCATGGGGGAATACATGTAGTTTGATACTTTGATGGTATCGGGTCAACTTCTAGTGGGATGTAGTTTATAATACTTCACTTAGTATGGTGTGTGAAGTTTTCTGCATGCGTGAGAATAATTGTTGTTGATCTCTTGCATGTTCCCCTAAACGGATAATCATCAAGACCGAATGTCATGATACAGTATAAAAGCAGTATTAGATGGCTGATTCTCGCATGCACCGCTAAACTGAATATTCACACAGCCCCTAATGACAAGAAGCAAAGGAGTATTTGTGTTGTTTGACTCTACAAATTTCCGCTGTGCACCGACAATGACAAGTAGAAGAATGCTAAAAGCTACTTCAAAGTTTCAGAATCTGCTTAAGATAGGGATGTTGGTTTGGGGGGAAGCTGATTCAGAAACTTCACCAAAAAGAAGTCTATGAAGAAAGCTTTTCAAGACATGCTGCATGAATTGGGGGGAAATTAATCCAACTCATGCATACTACAATGGTTCCAGAACAAGTAAAGACAATGAAGATCCAAGCTGGAATACAAGTTTCAAGACCAAGAGAACTCACAAGACAACTTCAGCTTTGGAAGCACTTTGGAAGACTTTATTTAATTGTATTTGTACTTGTTAGGAACATTGTAAGATGCATGAGTTGGATTAACTTCCCCCTAATTCATGCAGCATGTCTTGAAAAGCTTTCTTCATAGACTTCTTTTTGGCGAAGTTTCTGAATCAGCTTCCCCCCCAAACTAACATCCCTATCTTAAGCAGATTCTAAAACTTTGAAGTAGCTTAAACAATCTTCTACTTATCATTGACGTGCACATCGGAAATTTGTAAAAGTCAAACCACACCAAATACTCCTGCTTCTTGTCATTAGGGCTTGGTGAATATTCGTTCAGGGGTGCATCAAATGTATTTCGAAAGGAACGTGAACAATATTTTGAAATACAAGATTTGAAAGCTCAACTGCAAGACAAGAACATTGCAATAAGTGAGTTAAAGAAACTCATTGAAAAATGCAAAGGAAAATCTGTGGACACTAAGTTTGATAAACCATCTGTTGTTCGACAACCAAATGCTCAAAGGATTCCAAAACCATCAGTTTTAGGAAAACCGGCTCCTTTTTCAGACTCTCTTGAGAGAAAATATTTTGCAAAGAAAAAGTCGGTTTTAAAAACTAATGAGTCAGAGGGTTTATCAAAACCAGTCACTCCACAGAATTTGCCTCAAACAGCAAAGCAAGCTGTAAGAAACACAAATGTGATTAAACCAGGCATGTATCGAATTGCAAGTAGTACCACACAAACTAGAGCACCACAGTTGAATCAGACTTCTAGGAATACTAATCCTCGCGTATCTACATCTACAGGAGTAGCTCACAAAACTAATGTTAGCAGACCACAGCCTAGGAGCAATCAAATGAAAGATAAGGTCGTGCCAAACACTAGTCATGTGAAGTTTAAGAAGACTGAAGTAGAAGAACACCCTAGGATTTCTAGTATTTCTAATCAAACAAAGTCTGTAACTGCGTGTAATGACAGTTTAAATTCCAGAACTTCGAATGTTAATGCTGTTTGTGCTACTTGTGGAAAATGTGTGTTTAATTCGAATCATGATGCTTGTGTTTCTAAGTTTTTGAAAGACGTGAATGCTAGAACTAAGAAGCCTAATGTAGTGCCTATTAGTACTAGAAAACCCAAAAGTCAAGCGAACAAATCTGTTGCAACACCCCATAAGAAAACAGTTGCATCAGAATCCACTATCACAAATTCAAAGAGTTACTATAGGATGTTGTATAAGAAGACTAATAAGGCGTGGAAATGGTGGATAGCACAACAATGCCCATCAGCATATACATGGGTTCCTAAGACAAAAAGGAAATGGGTACCTAAAGTTAGGAACGAAAGTGTGACTAAGAAAGTTAGTTTTTCCATAGATAATGTATCTAGGATAACTAATGTCTTAAAACTCACAAACACTTTAGGATCCAATTTGTCATGTATTCCATCGTCCTCTAATTCTCTTGCAGATTGTACAACTCATCCTATTCATTGTTGACTCTGGATGCACAAAGCACATGACGGGCAATCTATCTCTGCTGTGCAATTTTGTTGAAAAATACTTGGGTACCGTTCGTTTTGGCAATGATCAATTTGCTCCAATTCTTGGTTATGGAGATTTGGTTCAAGGAAATATCACGATCAAAAGGGTTTACTACGTCGAAGGTCTCAATCACAATCTTTTCTCGGTTGGTCAATTCTGTGATGCGGATTTGGAGGTTGCATTTCGGAAATCTACGTGTTTTGTTAGAGATCTTCAGGGAAACGACTTACTAACCGGTAATCGTGGAACTGATCTCTATACAATTTCTCTTCAAGAAACAACTTCATCAACTCCAATCTGTCTCATGGCTAAAGCATCACCAACTCAAGCATGGTTATGGCATCGAAGACTTTCTCATCTCAACTTCGACTACATCAACTTGCTTTCAAAGAAAGATGTTGTGATTGGTTTACCAAAACTGAAGTATGTCAAGGATCAACTATGTTCCTCTTGTGAAGTGAGTAAAGCAAAACGAAGTTCATTCAAGTCAAAGACTGTTCCAAGTTCAAAAGGACGGTTAAATTTGCTTCATATGGACTTATGTGGTCCAATGCGGGTTGCTAGCATAAATGGGAAGAGATATATTCTGGTAACTGTCGATGACTACTCCAGATATACTTAGACTCTCTTTCTACGTTCCAAGGATGAAACACTAGAAGTTTTAAAAGACTTTCTCATGATGATCAAAAGAAATCTTCAAGCCCTAGTAATTTCTATTCGCACTGACAGAGGTACTGAGTTCTTAAACAAGACACTTAATGCATTCTTTAAAGAAGAAGGAATTGAACAAAACCGCACTCTTGTTGAGGCTGCTCGAACGATGCTTTCAGCTTCTAAAGATCCTTTATTCTTTTGGGCTGAAGCAATTGCAACCGCATGCTATACTCAAAACATATCAATCATCATCCTAACTCATGAGAAAACGACATATCACGTCATTAATGACAGAAAACCCTCAATTAAACACCTTCATATCTTTGGCTGCACTTGTTACCTAACCAGAGATGGTGAAAACTTGGATAAGATGAAAGAAAAAGGGGATCCGTGCATTTTGGTGGGATACTAATCTCTGCTGTGCAATTTTATTGAAAAATCGATACTTGGGTTATCCGTTCGTTTTTCGGCGCAAGTGATATTTGCTACAAGTCCTTAGCTATGTGGAGTTTTGGTTCAAGGAAATATCGCGATCCAATGAAGGGATGTTTCTACGTCGACAGGTCTCAATCACAATCTTTTCTCGAGTTTTGGTCCAATTATGTGTCGCGGATTGGATGGTTGCATTTTGAGAATAACTATACATGTTTTTGTTAAGAGATCTTCCAGGGTAAGAACGACTGAACTAACCGGATTCGTTTGGAAATTGATACTCTTAGATACACATTCTCTACAGAAGATAACAAACTTCATCTAACTCCAATCAGGTCTCATGGCTAATTAGCTCCACTCCAACTCAAGCTTGATTGGTTTATTGGCTATAGCGAAGCTTTATCATGGTCAACTTGTCTACATCAGACTGTGCTTTCGAAGTATGAGTTGTGATTTGCTCTCTACAAAACTGAGTTATTGTCAAGGTCAAACTTATGTTCCTCTGTGTGAAGTGAGTTAAAGCAAAGAACAAAGTTCATTCAAGCTCAAAGACTGTTACTCAAGTTTGAAGGATCCTCCGTGTTTAAAATATTGCTTCATATGGACGCTTATATGGTCCAATGCGGGTTGCAAGCATAAATGGGTGAAAGAACTATATTCTGGTATCTGTCGATTGACTAATCCAGATAAGCACTTGGATCTCTTTGCTACTGTTCCAAGGAGGAAACACTCAGAAGTTTTAAAAGACTCTTTCTCACTGATGGATCCAAAGAAATCTGTTTAAGCCCCGCATAAGTTACTGTTCGCACTACAAGAGGCACGCAGAGAGTTCTTTAAACCTCAAGACAATTCAGATGACATCTGTTAAGAGGCTAGTAATTGAGCCATCAATACTTCTACTTCATTCGAACACTTGAACCAGAGCGGACTCGTTGTCGAAAAAGAAAGAATGTAAACGCACTCGCTGTTCAATGTTTTTGTTTGTTTGAGTTGTCTATTACGGTTTAATTTGGGCTTTTTTTTCATGCTTTTGGATTTTTTTGTCGTGAATTTTAACCTTTTTGGAGAAGCATGGTTATAGCAGAGGTACCATTGACAAGACTTTATTTATTAAGAAGGACAAGAAGGATATCATGCTGGTTTAAATTTATGTAGATGATATCATTTTTGGTTCCACTAGAAAGTCTTGGTGTGATGATTTTGAGGCCTTGATGAAAGGCAGGTTTCAAATGAGTTCTATGGGTGAACTCACATTCTTCCTTGGATTGCAAGTCAAACAAAAGACAGATGGAATTTTTATTTCTCAAGACAAGTATGTTGCTGAGATGTTGACAAAGTTTGACCTTGCAAGTGTAAAAATTGCAATAACCCCAATGGAGACCAAGGTGGCACTAACAAAAGATGAGGAAGCTGCTGATGTGGATGTACACTTATACAGATCCATGATAGGTTCTCTCATGTATTTAACTGCCTCTAGGCCTGATATTATGTTTGCAGTATGTGCTTGTTCTCGTTTTCAGGTTACTCCCAAAACTTTACACCTCCATGCTGTGAAGAGAATCCTTAAATACCTTAAGGGAAAACCCAATTTGGGCTTATGGTATCCTAGAGAATCATCTTTTGACCTGGAAGCCTATTCAGATAGTGATTATGCTGGGGCAACCCTTGACAGGAAATCCACAATAGGAGGTTGTCAATTTCTTGGAAGAAGACTCATTTCATGGCAATGCAAGAAACAAACAATAGTGGCTACCTCTACAACAGAAGCTGAATATGTAGCTGATGCAAGTTGTTGTGGACAGGTATTATGGATTCAAAATCAAATGTTGGACTATGGTTTCAATTTCATGAATACCAAAATCCACATTGATAATGAAAGCACTATTTGCATTGTGAAAAACCCAGTTTATCATTCAAAAACAAAGCACATCGAGATAAGACACCACTTTATAAGAGATTCTTATGAAAAGAAGCTTATAAGTGTGGAGAAAATTCACACAGACTTTAATGTAGCTGACCTATTGACCAAAGCGTTTGATGGACCAAGGTTCAATTTCTTAGTGGTCAATATTGGAATGATAAACCCGTAGCTACATTTAAGGGGAGGATTAAATGCATAGTGTGTAATATAGCTTAAGAAGACTTAATTCCTGGTAGTTACTAATTAATCCTGGTAGATATAGGTTAATCCTGGTAGTTACTAATTAATCCTGGTAGATATAGGTTAATCCTGGTAGTTACTAATTAATCCTGGTAGATATAGGTTAATCCTGGTAATTACTACTTAATCCTGGTAGTTATTAGTTAATCCTGGTTGTTACTTGTTAATACTGGCGGGCTTATTGTTAGTTCTGACACCATTTTGTTAATACTGTTTGACCAGACTTAAGTCTGGTAGTTCAAAGTTAATATTGGTGAATAGCCGTTTGTACTGTTTGGTCTCAGAACTTTGACTTTTCATCAAAATATGACCGTTAGAGCAAATTGCGGGGATATTTAAGCGGATTATGATACAAATAAGATATTTACTGTTCTATCTCTCATAAAATCATTTTCTTCCTTAAAAACCGCATACTTCTTGAGAGACATATTGAAAGTTTGTTATCTTTTCGCTTATAAAGTCAAATTCCCCACAATAATCAGTTCTAAGTTGCAAATTCGACTCGAACCCAGTTGCTAATAACCAACCTACACACCCCGTTTCATCTAATTTCATCCAATGGCTTTGCTCAAATATTGCGACAAGCATAATCAAGTGGGATTTTTAAAGAAGCCTGAGGAAAGTGCAGGGTTTGCAAAGATTGTGGATTTTCTTAAAGGCTCGCACATCCGGTATGCTTTAACTCATAATCCTACTATATATGACTCCCTTGTCAAACAGTTTTGGCAGACTGCCACTGCCTTAACTCTTGCTAATGGGACTCTAGAGTTACAAGCAACAATAGATAATATTGACTATATAATTACTGAAGCATCCATTCGAAGTAAACTTCAACTGGCAGATGCTTCAGGGATCTCTATGTTGCCAAACACTGACATTTTTGAGGGAATGGGAAATTTGGGATATCCAACTGATGGAACCTTCACTTTTTAGAAAAGTCATTTTACACCACAATGGAGATTTCTAATCCATCATATTTTACATTGTATGAGTCCTAAAAGTGGAGGATGGGATCAATTTGGTAGCAATATTGCTACTGCCTTAATCTGTCTTTCCACTGGCAAGATTTATAACTTTTCAAAACTTATCTTTGATGGAATGGTAGCAAATTTGAAAAGCAAAACTAAGTTTTTAATGTATCCTCATTTTCTTCAAATGGTTTTAGACATAACCACAGAAAACAAACACCCTTACTTGTCCATTGCTTTCACTAAAAAGATTTTTGGGAACATGAAAAGGGGTTTTAGGGGGGTACCAAGGCCTTTATTACCTGCTATGTTGCTTTTTGTTAATCAAAGTGCAGGTCAAGAAGGTACATCTGGCATTCCACCACCATCTACCTCCCCACATGAAGTACGTCATAAACCAACACCCATCCATGAGCCTACACCTACACCAACACCTCTTCCTGCATCTAAACCTGCACCTATCACTGAGTCTACACCTACACCTACACTCTCACCTGCCTTTGAACCCATGGAGCACATCCCTGCGCAACAATCACCTACTCCAACTCATGAGCCAACAACACAAACTATGAAAGTGGAGGATTTATTGCAGTTGTTTCTTGCTTTGATCACAAGGATTGATGCATTAGAGACGGAACTTAAAGAGACTAAGACAACCATGGGAAAAGCTATTGTCAAACTGATAAAGAAGGTAAAGAAAATGAAAGACATACTCAAAAGAAGACGCGTCGTTCTTCCGGATTCAGAGGATGAGGAGGTTTCAAATTCTTCCAAACAGGGGAGGAATTTACAAAAGGATAAGTCAGAGGGTTATGAGACTCCCAAAGAAGGCACAACTACAGGAGATATGGATATTAGCCCTCAAGGCTTAGAAGCAGCTGAAACTCTAAGTCAAATCAAGAACAAGAGAAGAACTGATAAGACTAAAGAAAAGAGGAGATTGGATGAAGAGGATATTAGTCCTGTTGTTGATGAAGTTAATACTGCTAGTGAAGTTCCATTAGTTAGTATTGTTGAAGTAAGTACTGCCAGTAGAACTATTACTTATAGCAGAAGGAGTGCAGAGAAGAAGACTATAAAAGATAAAGGAAAAGCCATCATGACAGAGCCTGAGCCAGAAAAGAAGTCAAAGAGGCAACTTAAAGAAGAGAGATTAAGTTTTGCTGAAGCTCTGAGGCTACAAGAACAGATGGATGATGAGCAAAGGGCTCAAATTGCGAGAGATGAGGAGATAGCAAGACAGTGGGAAGCAGAGGAAAGACAAAGAGCGATTGATGAAGCAAAGTCCTCTAAGATAGATTGGACTGATCCCTCTGTCATAAGGTATCATGCTCAGAAGATGAAACCTAAGACTGTTGCTCAAGCTAGAAGGAATATGATCAAGTATCTGAAGAATCAAGGAAATTATCAGATCAAAGACTTCAAAGGGATGTCATACAATGAAGTCAGACCAATCTTTGAGAAGGTTTGGGACTTTAATCAAAATATTGAGCATTTTGACAAAGTGCAAGAGAGGAAGGAAAAAGAAAAGACAACTCAAGTAAAAGAAGAAGTTGCAAAGAAGCCTAAAACAAAAAGAAAGAAGTCTATTCCTACAAAGAGTACAAGAGGTTCTGCTAAGAGACACAAGACAGAGAAGGATACTGAGAAAGAAGGTCTCAAGGAATATCTAGATGTGGTTCCAAAAGAGGATGTGGCTATAGACGTTGAATCTCTATCAACAAAGTATCCAATTGTGGATTGGAAGACTCACATAGTGTCAGAGAGGTTCATATATTATCAAGTCTTTAGAGGAGATGGAAGCTCCAAGAATTACAAGATATTGAGTGAAATGTTAGAAGACTTTGATAGATAGGATGTTGAAGATTTATATAGACTTGTCAAAGAAAGATTTGCTACTTCAAGACCTGAAGGATATGACTTGATGCTTTGGGGAGATCTGCATACTTTGTTTGAGCCGAATGAAGAAGATAAGATTTGGAAGAATCAACATGACTACGATGTGATAAGCTGGAGCTTGTATGATCACTGTGGTGTTCACATTTTGCTAATGCATAATGGAATAACCATACATATGCTAACGGAGAAGAGTTATCCTCTAAGTCAAGAGATGATGTCTAAGATGTTAAGCAGAAGATTAGAGGTTGACCATGAGAGTACTCACGCATTTGAACTCTTAAAGTTTATCAAATCCCAAGTGCATAATTAGTAAATTGTTTGAAAGAATTTTGGGATTACAGAGTGTAGATTAACAGCTAAATGGAGTGAAATGGAGTTGAGAAGGATAACACTTGGTGGAGGTGCTTTGCACCAACACAACAAATGGTTATCAATCCACCATGTCTAACAGACATAAGGATTGGCTAGTCCTGGAGCAAACGGCTCTTGGTAAAGA